>PVIU01025295.1:0-23901 GCA_004026605.1 Ondatra zibethicus
GCACCCACATATGTAAAGGAAACATTACTAGAACTCAAAGCACACATCAAACCCCACACACTAATAGTAGGAGATTTCAACACTCCTCTCTCACCAATGGACAGGTCAACCAGACAGAAACTTAACAGAGAAATAAGAGAACTAACAGATGTAATGAATCAAATGGACTTAATAGACATCTATAGAACATTCCACCCAAGCAGGAAAGAATATACCTTCTTCTCAGCATCTCATGGAACCTTCTCAAAAATTGATCACATACTCGGTAACAAAGCAAACATCCACAGATACAAAAAAATTGGAGTAACCACCTGTGTCTTATCGGACCATCATTGAGTAAAGTTAGAATTTAACAACAATTCCACCCCCCAGAAAGCCTACAAACTCATGGAAACTGAACAGTCAACTACTGAACCACTCCTGGGTCAAGGAAGAAATAAAGAAAGAAATTAAGTCTTCCTTGAATTCATATGAATCACCATGCCGGGGTTACATATACATTTTAAGAAAATTAAACTTAAAAGACCACTCAGCAACTGCCTTCAAATTCCAGAGAATTCTACTCTTAAGAAAGTGTGTGTTTTCAAAGCTGTCTCCTTTGGCAGACTTTTTAACTAGGCACTTGACTTTGATGGTACTGGCCAAGTGGCCTCCAGTATCCAAGTTTTGAAACCCTTGAGCATCCTGACCCTGGGCGTCCACACCCCAGAGAGGATCTCAGCAACCTAGACTAGCCAAAGTAGTAAGGAAGTAGCTGTCTTTGAAGCTGAGTGCAAATTGACCTGAAAGATAGGCTCAGGGTGAGCTTTCTTCCCATGGGGAAAGTTGCCATAATTTTTGGGAGAGAGTTACTGGCTTTGTTTAGAGTTAAAGACAATATCGGAATTGTCTTTAACTCTAAACAAAGAAATTGGTGGTAGTAATAGGCTGAGACTCTGTCCAGTTTCCAGGTCAGCTCCATGGAGGCTGTGAGAAGACACAGCAACTAGCCACAACACAAACTGAGCTTTAGTGTTTTGCAATAATTATTCCATGAAAGGAAGGATCTGATCTGAATGCAGGGCATGGAAGGGCAGCCATGATGGATGACTTAGTAGAAAGGAAAGCCGAGAATGATTCTCATTTTAGTAGACTATATGTCCACCTTTTTCTTTTAGTTTTATCATGGAAACTATCACGGAGACCATCTTACACGCACAGCTTTGAATGCTAAGTGTCAAAACTACTCACTTGATCTCTCACCTAACATTCACCTTCACTGTGCCTTTACTATGCTGCTGTATTTCAGTTCATGATCTTACTCTTCCTGGGGGTGTTGGTAGAAACTGTCTCCCTTAGAGGGCCTCCCAAAAGGCATGTTGACTCTGTGAGCCTTAAGTTTTGCCTTCCAAATCCCCACCACCCTATTTCCACTGATCCTGATCCACTGTGTCATGAGCACTACCTGATGCTACTCAAGCCTCCACACTGATGTCTTAGATGTCCAGGTGCTGGAATCCTATCGCCATCAGTGTGAGTTATTTTGGTGACACTTAAAGACCCAGCATTCATAGAAGATGTCTCTTGGAGTCTCCCTATCTGGCTATTGCTCCTTATCTACCTAACAGCAGGTTCCCCAAAGAATTCTGATGTCATAGATCCCCTCTTGGGAGTTTCACAATCATAGAAAAGTGAGTCTTGCTGCCAGACAGATGTCCAGACCCAGGAGAAACTCTTGAGACATACACTGTCATAAGACAATTTATCTCCCATCTATGCTCCTCGGGGCCTGCTTATCTTCCCTGCAGCCATTTGTTTCCCCATAAGTGCACCTGCTTCTACTGGTACCACCTGTCACATATGCCCTGAACCCTAACAGCCTCTTTCTAGCCATATTCTTCTGTGACCTCCTGTGTTCTTGCATAAATAAAAATCATCTGTTCTTTTGAAACCTGTATTTTGTCAGCTTAATCAGAGGCTCTCTATTGCAGAACACTAGAGGGTAGAGGAAAGGTGTGTGGAAAGGCTACTAGAGGAAATGTGACTATCCACGTGAAAGGAAGACACTTCGAATACTATGCCTCTAAAGGCACAGTCATGGAGACTATACTGGAAGAAGTGAAGCTTTGGCATTCTGTCTTAGAGTCTTAATTTCTGTGAAGAGACACCATGACCACAGCAACTCTTAGAAAGAAAACATTTAATTGGGGGTGGTGCACTTACAGTTTCAGAGGTTCATTCCATTATCATCATTTCTGGGAGTATGGCATACAGGCAGACATGGTGCTGGAGAAATAGCTGAGAGTCCTACCTCTTGCAGGCAACAGGAAGTTAACTGACTGCTATACTGAGGGAAGCTTGAGCAAAAGAGACCTCAATGCCCATCCCCACAGTGACACACATCCTCCAACAAGGCCACACCTCCTAATAGTGCCACTTCCCTCTGGGGACAATTTTCTTTCAAACCACCACCCATTCAAAGAGGCATTGTGCCAGATCTTAGTGAAGTCCAACGTTCCGTTACAGTCTGCACAGGAGTAATGAAGGCCTTTTCCTTCCCTCCCTTCTCCCCATTCTCCTTTCTCTCCTTTTCTTCTTTCTCCTCCTCTCCTTGCTCCTCTTCCCTTCCCCTCCCTTGTCCCACCTTTCCCTCTTTCATTCCTTCCTCTCTTTTCCCTTGTCTTTTATTAATGGACTTTTCTTTTATAACCATTTTCATTACCTATTCAGTTCTTTTATAGGAGTCACACATGCAGTGAGCAAAAGAAATCTTTAGGAATCAGGTTCTCTCTTCCCACTATGTGGGTCCCAGGGCTTGAACTCAGGTCAGCAGACTTAGCCTCTTTACCCAGTGAACTATCTCACCATCCTGGTAACAGTTTCATTTCTATGAACTTAAAGAACACTGCAGCACTATCTATACACCCTATACTCTCACCCCATGCTCAGTATTCCCTACCATTAGCATCCCTTTGGTGCACTTGTTATAAAGAATGAATCAATAGATACATTGGTGTTAACTAAGACCCATGATTCATTCAGATTTCCTTCCATCACCATTAAGCATTAAGCTAGATTCCCCTCCTTTTGTGCAGATTAAGCTTCTTTTCTTTAAAAAAAAAAAGATTTACTTATTTTTATTTTATGTATATGAGTAGTTTGCCCACATGTTTATATGACCCGTGCATGCTTGTGGAGGTCAGATGAGGGCATTGGGTATTCTGGAACTGAGTTACAGAACGTGAGCTCTGTGTGGGTATTAGGAACTGAACCAGATCCTCTGCAAGAATAGTAAATGTTCTTAACCTCTGAGCCACCTCTGCAACTCCAGAGTCAGTTTCTATTCAATGCCCCTTTCGTGTGCAGGATCTTATTGGATCTCACACCATGTCACCCTGGGCTGCTCTTGCTGTGACAGTGTCTCAGACTCTGCTTATTTCTGACAGCCTTGGCACTTTTGAGTTCAGGTCAGTCATGATGTAAAAGGTTCTCCTATTAAAGTGTGCTCGAGGTTTTGTTGTTTTGTTTTGTTTTTGCTTGCTTGTTTTCCATGCACTGTTTGAAGCATGCATATCAGAAGTAAAGTGCCATTTCTGCCACATCACATCAAGGCATACTGGATTAGTTACCTCTTTATCACTATAACCAAATACTTAACAAGAAAGAATTCCAGGAAGGGAAGGCTTATTTTGGCTCCCAGTTTGGGGTCCATTCCTTCCTGACAGGGATGGCATGGTTGTACGGGCAGCTGCCAAACGTGGCTGCAGGAGTGTGAGGCTGCTTGCTCACATCTAAGTAGATCAGGAAACAGACAGGACAGGAAGCAGGCCAGGCCCACCCAGGGACCAATTCCTCCAGATAGGCTGCACCCTATAAAGGGTCTACATCTCCCCAAACTGCACCACCATCTGAAGACCAAGTGTTTAAACATGTGACCTAGGGAGGTGGGCAGCACTTTTTATCCAGACCATAACAGGTACACAATATCAACATGATGTTGCCCTTGGTTGCTGGCTGTGATTGCACTTGATTGATGCACTCAATCTTGTCTCCTCTCCATACTGCCTTTTATGGAAGGAAGTCATTGTGTGTGGGCTTCACTCAGGGGCAGAGAGTCTAGCTCCTCTTCCTTCTACTCATTATTATTTTCTGCCTTTGAATTATGCCCAATGTTACTTTATTTTTGTGGCTCACATAACTGCAGCATCTGGGAGCTATTAGTTCCCGTGTCTGTTCAAGATCCGCTAACACTGGGGAGGCTTAGGGTGGTCACTGCTCTGGCTACTTTGGTTCCAAGTGTTCCCTTACTTGCTGGACTTGAGGGATGTTCCCAGACTGTCCTCTTGGATGCTCCTGCCCCAGGTACAGAATCAGCCCCTTCCCTGAGAATTCTCAGCACCAGTTTATCACAGAGACATTGAGTTTCTACCACAACACAAAAGAATTACAGTGTGGATCATACCAGAAGGGAATAAAGCCAACTTGAGAGGTTAATGAAAGCTAGGGGATGAATCTGGCCCAGGAGGTGGCTTCTTGGGGCCAATGCTCTATCCTTGCTGTGTGGCCCTACTTCATGTTCAGTTGTTTTTGTTTGTCTGAGACAGGGTCTCATTGTGTAGCCCACTCTGATCTGAAACTTGTGATTCCTCCTCTCACAACCACCCAGATACTGACTAGGATGATAGGCATGTACCACTATGCCTGCTGAAGTACATACTTTTAATACCTTAGATTATTTTTAAATGAAATGTCTTACACATTTCTGGAATCTGTGAAGTACCTCTCCAGAATATAGTTTGTAAAACATTGCTAGAGATCATGTAATTATATTTTCTGTAAGCATTGCCTTATAGATAAGGGATTTATTCAACTGTGCTAATATTGATTGTGGGTTGAAATGATCAAACCCAGAGCCTTGTGCATGCTAGGCAAATACTCTATCACTAAGCCATAATCTCATCCCCAATACTAATTCTTTTGACTCTACTAAACAACTGAATTCTTACTAAAGATTGAGTAGTACCCCACAATTGGATTCCTAATTACACACATATCTATTTAAGACAAGAAATATTTATTGTGGTTCATAGGGTTCAGCCCCACCTTGGTGGAAAAGCTGTGTTGGAACAGTTTACATCATGATGGGCTAAGAAGTCGAGAAAGGAACTTTCCCTTTTCTCTTTCTCTCTATCCAAGCTACAGTGCTGTTGCTCATTTGCAGGGTAGGTTTTCCACCTCCATTTAATACTCCCTGGAAAGTATCTCCTAGATATAGCCAAAGGCATACTTCACCAATATTCTTGATTACTATAAATACAGTCATGTTGACAATGAAGATCAAACATTGTAAGACTTCACCTTGTAATCTTGTTAACCAGACCTAACCCATAATTGTCTTTCATTCTTGATCTCCAAATGTTCATGGCCATCTCATATTGCAAAATGCATTTAATATAAGAGCCCCCAAAGTCTTCATAGTTCCAACAATATTCAAATATCCAAATTCAAAGTCTCTCCTGAGACTTAAAGCAAACTATTTGCTGCAAACACTTATATGATAAAATAAAGTGACATGCCCTGAACATACAATGGTGTGGGTGGAGACTACTTGTTCATTCCTGGCTGCTCAGACTCTAAATAACCACACAGAAACTATATTATTTGCAATAGTTTGGCCAATAGCTTAAGCATATTTCTAGTTAGCTCTTATATCCTAAACTAACCCATCTCCATTAATCTGTGAATTGCCATATGGCTGTGGCTTACCAGCAAGGTTCAGGTGTGTCTATCTCCTGTGGGCAACTACATGACTTCCCTGTGACTCTGCCTACTCTCTCTATGTATCTCTTTCAGCCTGGCTTTACTCTGTTAAGCCATTGGCCAAAAGCAGCTTCTTTATTAACCAATGAATAAAACATATTCACAGCATACATCACCTTCCACATCACAATGGCATAAACATTCTATTCCAAAATGAATGAATGAGGGAGTAACAAGGAAGGAATGGAACCAAAAAAAAATACTAAAGTCCAGCAGAGAAACCACTAAATCCAATTACTCTGTGCCCAGCATAAGAAGTCTACAATGTCTTGATATGCACAGACCAGGCTTTGGCAGCCCAACTTTATGGCCTTGCTGTTTGAACCCATTTTTGACCTTTCTCTTGGATTGGCTCTACTCACTGCAAGAAATCTGAACCTGGTATACATTGCCTAGCTCCACATGTCTTCCTTGAAAATCTTTGTGGAATTCAAGAACTACAGGGTCATGGAGGCATCTACAAAGATTTTCAAGGAAGATCTATGAGACTAGGCAATGTATATCAGGGTCAGTTTTCTTGCAGAGAGTCCCCAAGGGGCAATATATAAAGCTGAGAGGGTAAAGTCTAAGCTGCATTAGAGACAACCTTAGGATGTTGGAGTTGTCAGGAACACAGTGGACCTGCCAAGGAAGCTTTTATGACCCTGTAACTCTTTAATTTTGCATACATGCAAAAACCAACCTCTTTTCCAGCCATTCTGCACATTGCTTTTTGTGTTCTTTATACTCAGTGTAAACCTGACTAAAAGCAGTCAGCAATAACTATGCCACATCCTGAAATCTCCTACACCAAGTTAATTAGTCTATCTCCTTTAAACTCAGCCTTACACAAAGTCTCAGGACACAGGCAAAATAAAGATTCTTCTCCAGACTGTAACATGAGTAGACTATGGCCCAACTCTCTAATATAGCTTTTGCTGTCATCTGAAACCTCATCAGCCTGGAGTCCATTTTCTGTATTTTCATTTGCTCTCTGGCTTGCTAAGCACCCATCAGAATTAGCCATTTAGCTCTGCTTCCAGCATTTGATAGGGTCTCTGACTCATACACCTGTACACTTGCAAATTCTTCTCTGAAACCAACTCCACAGATTTAACAACCATTTGGTGGCCAGGCTCAGTCACAGTAGCGGCCTCGCTTCTCACCTACCAGTTTTCTGTGTCCCTATGGCCAAACACCCAATAGAAACAACTTAAGGGAGGAAGAATTAATTTCAACATTTTCAGAGGGATCAGTCTGTCACAGCAGGGTTGGGTGAGAAAGGGATGTTGTGGAGCAGAGCAATTTATATCATAGAAGGCTGGTGTTCTTGTATATGTGTTTTAATGAAAGTGTTTTAATTTGTAAAGAAAGCTGAAACTTCTTTAAATTACATTCATTTATATTAGAGAGAGAGAGGGAGGGAGAGAATGTGTTATAGCATTGTAGCATGCTTGGAGGTTGGGTATCTCCTTCATCCACATGTCCAAACTTAGGTCATTAGGCTTGCTGGCAAGCATGTTTACCTGCTAAACTATCTGGTTGCCCAAAAGAAAGCTAGGATTTGAACTTAGCCATTCTAGCTCCAGTGTCCACACTCTAACAATATGCTCTCCGAATTCCATAATTTTTTTTAAAAAAAATATTTCTTCTTTGAGAATTTCATACATGTGAACACCAAAATCCCTGTGGTCACTAGAATCAAGGCAAATTTATTAATTTATGCTGCGGACATTCCCTGAGTGCCTGTTCTTCCACAGATTCTATCTCAAACAGATGGTAAAAGAATGCACAGTTGCACAGTCCTATTCAGATGCAAAGCCTCCCACTAGAGCCTGTGATGTCCTCCTTTATTCTGGAACCCATCGCATTGTTCAGAAAGCATTCTTGACTACTTCCCATCTGGTCGTAGCATCACTCTGGTGGGGCTAAGAGACAACTTCCCACCATCAGTCCCTTAACTGGGGAAGAAAATGAGACTCAGAAGAATTAAACCACTTGCCTGAGCAGAGCTGGTGTGAGATCAGACCCACTCTCGGTCTTCTGGTACTTACTTCTTTTGCATTAGCTGGCTGGGTTCCTCCCAGTGTTATGTATGGCTGTTCTTATCTTCAGCATCTCTTCAATCATAGGCTCCTTTAAATCTAGAACTGTGTCTCCTCTAGGATATGGTCAGGATCTCAGAGGGCTCCAGGGATATATACTTTAGTCTATCTCAAGACATTTTTAGGACACTCCTAATATATTAGAGTACTACATTATGTATGCACGTACTGGTACTGCGGATGTAGAAGATGAAAAAGGCATACTTTTGTTGTTAAGAAGTACATTATGTATGCACGTACTGGTACTGAGGATGTAGAAGATGAAAAAGGCATACTTTTGTTGTTAAGAAGTACATTATGTATGCACGTACTGGTACTGAGGATGTAGAAGATGAAAAAGGCATACTTTTGTTGTTAAGAAGCCCACCATCAGTTCAGTGGCTACAGTAAATGCGCACACACACACACACACACACACACACACACACACACAAGGGCCAGTGAGGTGGCTTAACAGATTAAAATGCTTGCTACCAAGCCTAATGACTTGAGTTCAGTCCCTAAGACCCACATGGCGGAGGGAAAGAACCAACTTTCACAAGTTGTTCTATAACCTCCACATGCATGTGGTGGGACGTACACAAATAAATATGCACTTTTTTTAAAGTTAAGGGGAAAAAAACAGGCGGTGGCGACACATGCTTTTAATCCCAGCACTCGGGAGGCAAAAGCAGGCAGATCTCTGGGAATTACAGGTCAGCCTGGTCTACAGGGTGAGTTCCAGAACAGCCAGAGCTACACAGAGAAACCCTGTCTCAAAAAGCAAACAAGTAAATCAATAAATAAATTTAAGTAAATGAATATATATTGAGTACCAGGGAAAGGAAGATCAGCTTTATGCAAGAGCTCAAGGATTTTTATCTAGAAGACGAGGTTAGGGCTGGGCCTTAGGGGAGGAAGAATTTTACAGCACAGAAGAAAGGGGAGAGGCCCATACAATTAAGGAATCAGAAGCCAGAGAGTCACTTTTATCCACCCTACCCCTTCCCCTTTTGTTTTTTTCCTCAGAGCAGGTCATCAAACCCTTAGATGAGAGAGGACCTCTCTGCAGCCAAAGGGAGGGGGAAAAAGCATCCTTATCTATCCGAAGACCCAGGGACACCGAGAAGAATCAGAACAAGGAGGCCTTGCCACGCCCCTACTCCCACCCCAGTTTATCCTATCAGGTCACACCCGCTTTGTCCTTCCACACTCCTCACAGTTCCCCCATTTCTCCGTCACACCCAAGCATCAGAACACAGGTGTCCCCATTTCTCTACCTCTTCATCTCCAAAGGCCCCATTCAAACGTGTATGAAACAAATGGGTGCATTCTCTCTAGTTCATCTGTCTTTTGTTAGAGGCACCTTAGCCAGAGTCCTGGCGATAAATGAAGAAACAAAATCATTTCTCCCACGAGTGTGGCCTACAAAGGAGATGTGACGTGCCACCCTCTCCCTCCTCTGACCCGAAGCGCCTCTGAGAAGCAACCGTGATACAACATGAAATCAATGGGATGCAGTGCGTGCTCTATTGGGCGAGCGCCAGAGGAACAGAGTTCTCACGGCAGATGAAGTAGAGAGAGGAGGGTTCGGATGAGATCAGCTGGGACGCTGAGGAGGAAGAGGCGATTAGGACCTACCCATCCATGAACTTGGCCATAGTCACACTATTATTAGAGTGACATACTCAAGTGCCAGCCTGACCTTCTCTTAGCCTAGAGCTGTCTGACAGTTTTCCCTCTGGTTCCTAATGACTACTTTCACTACCCAGTTTCTGGCGTGATGGGAGATTCCACCGACACCTGGAATAAGACTTCCTCTCAGGATGGCCCCACATTTATCACAAGGAAGTCCATTGCTTTCCTACGTGGGTGAAGGGCTAAGATTCCAAGCAGTAGACCACACAGTGATCTGCACTGAGAGAAAGCTGAGTTCCCAGTACCTTCTGGGCCTTTGTTTTGAGACTATTTTAACGAGTGTGAATCTAGAAGCTTGACAGCGAGTTTAGTCCCAAGGAATCGCTGTGAAGAATTGGGAACCTTGCGGAAGATTAGAATCAGGGATATGGACAGTGAAAGGAAGTGACACACATCCAGGGGGACTGGGCACTGGGTGGAAACCAAGGGACCTTGGAAAGAAGAGAAATCTCCAGTGAACACTATTTCTCTAGGTGCTGAGAATTGGACTTGGGGCCATACCCGTGCTACGAAAGTTTTCTGACTCTGATGAGTGTTTTAAGTCACCTGATATGTCTCCCGCTCCGTGTCCCTCACATAGAAAATGGTGAGCTCTCTGCTCTTTATTTCAAAGAATGTCAAGAGGTTTTAAGTTCTGTATCCATCCTGGCCCAAAGACTGAAAAATCAGGCCCCATAATCCAGGACAGAGAGGCACAGGTGATACCCAGTGTTCACCAAGTCAAGATGAGGATGCTCTAGGTGAGGATCATAAATATGATCCATGACAAAGCAACATCTCAGCTTTCTTCGCCATCAATCACCATGATGGGAGTTAGATTAGAAGGCATCTGCACCATCACCCCAGAAGGCGAGAATCATAGAACAGACTAAGGGAAAGGCAGAGAACACATGACTTTATCATCATCTGCACAGGTCTTTTGTTACCAACTCCATATATCCCAAAGTTGATCAATAGATGCATACACTCCGACTTCTAAGGCTGGGAGAAGACTGCATCTGTCATAAACATTTATATCCCCTCAAATACAATTGTTTTGGGACTGGAAAGATGGCTCAGTGGTTAAGAGTGCATATTGCTCTTGCAGAGGACCCAAGTTTAGTTCCCAGGACCCGCTCACAACAATGTGTAACTCCAAATCCAGAAGATTCGACACTTTCTTATGGCTTCCACAGGCACTACACTCCCATGACCCAAAGATACATTGTTAAACATTTTGTATCAAAAACTTCAAAATACATTTTTTAAAAACACGATTATTCTTATAAAACTTCTACATAGATTCAAACTAAACAACTTCCTGGAGCCTTCTAAAGGTTAGCATGGTGATCGGCTCAACAATCTTTCCATTGTCATAACAAGCACTGAAGGAAGGCGGTTAACCAAGAAAACCAGACAATGGGTCTCCAGAAGGCGTCATGAGTCTAAGAATCTGCAGTCTTGTTTTTCAGGTAGATGTAAGAAACAAAAGGAACTAAGGAAGGTGAGCTAGGCTGGGAAAACCCCACCTGCATAGACTCATATCCTGCCGCACCTAAATTACTAATTACTTTAAGTGATTGAGAAAAATGTCACACTTGAGGGCAATGGCAAAGAGAAGACTGTGGATGCTCCGTACCTCAGAAAGCCACACATCTGGTGGAGGGAAGGGAAGGCCACGCCCACCTGGGCAGCTGTGCCGAAAGATACCAACTTCAAAGAAAGAGCCAAGAAAAACACAAGTAAAAAAATCCCCAGAAAGGATCAGATACAGTTTTCATGAATAGGCACACATCCTCCGCCCATGAGCTAGCCCGAAACACAACCATAGTAATGGAAGCCGGGTGTCTTCACTTCCTACCAACATGGCTGCCAAGACCATCGGGGAACAGCAACAACAGCAGCAACATGTGAGGTGCATCTGTGTTTAAACACATAACACGCATATTTTCTTCCTTACCCAAGTAGGTGTCTGTTCTACATTTATGTTATGACAGCATCAAACCTTTTTAGAAACAGCCCTTCCAGCTTTGCAGGACAATGTTGGTGTTCCGTTTTGTTCTAAAGAAAACATTGACGATCCCAGTATAGAGCAAGACAGTGTAATACAAGCACTTGGGATTCTGAGGCAGGAGGGTTGCCATAAGTTCCAGGACAGCCTGGAACTACACTGAGATTTCTAGTTCCAGCATTCCTTTAAAAATAAGAAAAGAAAATAGGGATTCTGGGAAGACAACGTCATCAGTAAAGTGTGTGTCATACAAGCGTGATGACCTGAGTTGGGATCCCCAGCACCCATGTATAAAATCAGACACGGTCACGCTTATCTGTAACCCCAGAGCTGAGGTCACTAACCCAGAGAATCTCTGGATCTCATTGGTTAGCCAATCTAGCCAATCAGTGATCTCCAGATTCAGTGAGAAACCTTGTCGCAAAAAATACAGTGGAGCAGTGGAGATTGAGAGAAAGATGTCCCATGTCTACCTCTGGCCTGCCTAGGCCTGTGTACATGTCCTGTGGTGGGGTGAAAGAAAATGGCTCCCATAGGCTCATATATTTGAATTTTTGTAGCTGATGGAACTTTTCGGAAGGATTGAGGAGAGTGGCCTTGGAGGAGATATGCCACTGGGGTAGGCTTTGAGGCCCAGTTAGTGTTCTCTCTCTCTCTCTCTCTCTCTTTCTTTCTCTCTCTCTCTTTCTTTCTCTCTCTCTCTCTCTCTCTGTATTTCTCTCTCTCTCTCTCTGTATCCCTCTTTCTCTTTCTCACTTCAAAGTTTTCATGGTTGCCATCTCAAAATATAAACTCTCAGCTACTACTTCAAGGCCATGACTTCCTGCCTGCCTGCTGCCATGCTCGCTGCCGTCATGGCCATGGACTCTAGCCCTCCAGAACAGTGAGCCCCAAATTAAATGCTTTCTTTAAAAAAAATTATTTATTTATTTTCATTTTATGTGCATTGGTGTTTTGCCTGCAAGAATGTCTGTGCGAGGGCATCAGATCCCCTGGAACTAGAGTTACAGACAGCTATGAGCCGCCATGTGAGTGTTGGTACTTGAACCTGGGTCCTCTGGAAGAGAAGCCAGTGCTCCTAACCACTGGACCATCTCTCCAGCACCCTTAAATGCTTTCTTTTATATTTTGCTTTAATCATAGTGTTTTGTCACAGCAATAGAAAAGCAGACACACCCACACGAACATGTAGAAACATCAAACACGCATACATTACATACATACACATACCAAAAACCAAACAAACAAGCAAAAACGCCACTGTTGACAATATAGCTTTCAGAGAGGTACCTGGAAGTCTTAAACTATAGTAGATACGGATGCTCAGAGATAACCCAGACAAATATTAAAAACCAGAGAGGTAACACCCAAAATAATGTTTCCCCTGGATTGTTCCATTGAGCAGAAAGGAAAGAGGGAACAGCAAAATAACATCCTTGGGATCACAGGCTGCATTTTATAGACTGTCTTACGAGGGAGTGGAGTCTCCAGTCAGCCCTTCTGAGCTTGCAAACTAGACTCTTGCAAGCTGGCTCCAGAGAAAGGGAGGAGACAAGTAAGAACTCAAAGTGAATCACCACCATTTGCGTAATTCAGCTAAAGCACAATTAGGCCTCACGGAGACCCGATTCTGGAACTGGGAAGTAAAACCACACTTTTAGTATCTGAGCTTCTTTTTGACGTCTCTTTGTGTATTGCTCTGCCCTACTTTCCTCTCTCATAACTCATTTCCTCTGCTTGCTCATCACAATCTTAACCCAAGACACCAACCTACCACGAGAGAGAGCCTTTCGGCTCCAAGACTCATGGACAATGAGACATCCCTTAGCTCTCAGTAGAGAACCCCAAAAAGGACCTGCCTGAGCACCTTATGTTTGTACTGAGCTGCCAAGTCACAGGAACAGGATGGGTCCTCTCATCACATGGCTTCTCCTTTCCACCTATCCTACATCCAGGGAAGGTTTTCTTCAAAGCACAATAGGAGAGGAAGAAATGGAGGATATTGGAAGAGCTTCTTCATTATAAAAAGAGGGTGATCATATCTTATCATTAGGTATAAGCTTTATTAGCAGATCCACAGGACAAGGGGATAAGATGTTTGGGACACAGCGTAGGTTTTTTGAAGAATATATTAATGCCTGTAGCGTTAACACTTGGGACACTAAGCCAGGATGACTGCTGTGAGTTCAAGGTCAGCCTTAGCTCTATAGTGAGTCTCAGGTCTATCTGCATTACCAAGGGACGCTCTGTCTCAAAAATCCATAAAGGGGAAGGCAAAAGGACTCAGGGCTTGCTGTCAAGAATGAAGATCTGAGCTCAAATCCGAGAACTTACATAGTGGAAGGGGAGAACAGGCGGCCACAGGTTGTTCTCTGACCTCCACACAGATGCTATGATAAGTGCGTGTCCACACGTCCACACACACATAGAATAAATTAATAAATACACTTTTTGAAAAAGCCATAAGAACAAATAAACAAAAAGACTGAATTGGTTAGCTTTCCGTTAACATAACAAATGCCTGGAGTCATCAGTGTATGACGAAGAAAGGCTTATTTTGGCGCTCACATTTAGAAGTTTCCATCAATGATCGTTTGGCCCTGTGGCAGCACACAGTGCCATGAGTGTATGAAGCCACACCGCTTACTTTGTATCTGGTAAATAAAAGAGAGGGAAAGGGAAGGGCTCGAGGTTCCTGCAATCCTCTTTAGGGATCCTGTGCTCCCCTTTAAGGGCGCAGCCCCATAGAGTTGAAGATCTCCCACTAGGTTCCACGTCTTGAAGGTCCTACCACCACTCAAGAGCTAATTCACCAAACTGGGGACCAAGCTTTCACCAAAGGACCATTAGGGAACATTCCAGATCCCAGCAGCAGGAAGTCCTCTGAGACACTGAAGCCTGAACACAAAACTGAGACCTATAGCCCCAATCTTACCTGGCAAGAAGCAGAAAATCTTGAGAAATCATTTCTCAGCTCCCATCTTCTGAGCAGGTGCACAGAGCTGAGGACCATTTCTGAGGAAGAGGCCCGGCTATTCCAGGGAAATGAAGAGATTCAGGGGACTCCACAGGCCAGGAAGAAGGGGCTTGCTACAGTGTTTCATCAGAGGCCCATAGCTGGCATTTGGGACAGGCTTTTTGTTGTATGGGACAGAAACCTGCATCATGAGCAGCTCTGGCCTAAACCCCATGAAAATGCCTATAATAACTAAAGCCATCTACCTACCTCTGGGTGGACAGCCACCTCTGGAAGAGAATTGCAGTCAGACTCACAATATTAATGCCTATAGCAGCGTTGGCACTTGGGACACTGAGCCAGGATGACTGCTGTGAGTTCAAGGTCAAGGTCAGCCTTAGCTCTATAGTGAGTCTCAAGTCTATCTGGATTACCAAGGGAGGCTCTGTCTCAAAAAAAAAAAGTTTGCAGTTGAAAACTATCCCTGCTCCAGAAAAAGAAGGGAGTGAGCAGCTGTTCAGCCATCAAAAGGAACTTAAGTTTTACTGAGGCAGAAACCTTTTGGGGCCCATTACAAAACACCGTAGCAAACTGTCCAAGGATAGCTATTCTGTTTTTCAAGTTATTAGGGTGTGTGTGCGTGCGTGTGTGTGTGTGTGTGTGTGTGTGTATTAAACAATCATCCTTCTAAAACAATATAAGTACATTTACACTTCTACACAGATATGGACACAATGTCTACAGAAAGGCCTAGAATTACACCTGAAGCTTTGATCTTGCAGACTAAGGAAATCAGCCTAATGTCCATAATCAACCAAACCCACATACCAGTGTCATTCCTGACAAACATATCCATACAGTCTAAAGAGGTCTTATCACGTCCTTCACAGTAGCCATGGTCTGTTTAGCATCGTTCTCACTGCTGCATGGGCAGGATACCACACAGCTTGCTGATCCATTGCTGCCCTGGGGAAGAGACATGCAGTTGTGCCTCAGTGGCCCTTCATCTACTGTGGGTTTCCTTCCACAGAAGCCCAGTCACAGTTTCCCTGGATAAGACACTCGGCAATCTTTATTTCCCCCGGGGGAGCGGGGCGGGGGGAAGATGCCTCTACGAGAAGAAAATTAATATAAGAACCGAACAGGTCTTATTCTGCCCGTTCACCCACTCCATCCTGACCCAACACTTTAATCAATTCAGTGTGTTTAAAAATCAATTTGACCGGAAGGGAGAAGAGAAGCCACTTGGAAGCCTGTGATCACTCAGAGCAGGAACTCAGAGGCAGTCCTCATTTTTTAAAAGGTGGATTTGTTTGGTTTGGTTTGGCTTGGTTTAGTTTGGTTTGGTTTTCACAGGGTGGGGTTTTCTTCATCTTCTCAGGCCACAAAGATTCAGCTGGAGGTAAGGGCCTCAGTAGCAAGCAAATACATTTTCTTACTAACTCCTTCACTAACCAGCTGAGTGTGACCCCCACCCAATGTCTAACTCTCCTAGGCTTCCAGAATGCAGTCAAATGTAACATCCTCCTTGACTACTACTGGAGTTCTGAAGAGGAGATTTTTAAAAAAGCAAAGGTAAACCAGACAGTGGTGGTGCACGCCTTTAACCTCAGCAGCACGCGGGAGGGCAGTGGCAGGTGGACATCTGAATTTAACGCCAGCCTGATCTACAGGGTGAGTTCCAGGACAATCAGGGCTACACAGAAAAACCCAGTCTTGAAAAAACAAAAAAAAGAACAAAAAGCTAAGGTAGAGCACAGAGCAGGCTGGAGAGATGGGATGGCTCAGTGGTTAAGAGAACTTGCTGCTCTTACAGAGGACCCAGGTTTGGTTCTCAGCACCCATATTAAGTGGTTCACAACCACTTGTAACTCAAGCATCAAGATTCAGCAGCCGTCTTCTGGCCTCTGCAAGAACCTGCACGCATGTGGTACAAGTACAAACATATGCATATACATAAATGAAAGTACATTTTTTAAAAAATTAAAGATGGTGAATAAGAAAGAAACATGGGAGCAAGAATTCCTAATGAGGAAGCCCCACTGGGGCCCAGGGCTCTGCAAGAGGTTGTTCGAAGAGGAAGCTACACCCTGCATCTGGGGAAGTTTGAGGTCTTGAGGGCAACATTCATGCTGATTCTCAACTCTGTGCTCCCATGTTTAGCAAGCACCCAGAGCATACTATTCCCTGCATGGCAGCATCAGGACTTTAAGAAGCAGGCCTATCAAGAGGTAATTAAGTTACTCCTTGAGTGTGAATGAATTCATGCAGTTTTGAGGGAGTGAATTAAGTCACGGGGCAGTGTATTAGTTCTCTGAGAATGGGTGTCATAAAAAAGTTTGGAACATTCCCTAATCCTAATCCACCATGCCCCTCATCCTTGCACACATTCTTGTCACTGTAAAGCCATCTACCATGACGTTCTCGTCACAACAATCAGGTGTCAGCAACATGCCCTTGAACCTCCAAAGCCTGAGCTAAAGAAAACTTTTTATTAATATATTATTACCCGGCAACAGGTATTGTGATAGTAACCCAACAATGGACTAAGACAATTTTATCCAAACCTCATGCTCCCCTCTGAGAGACTTCCAACTTGAAGGAAATCAAGCTGAAGACTGCCGGAACTGCCATCGTTCTGGACGTTTGGCCTGACCATCCAGCATGTCCCGGAATGTCACAGCTTTAACACCGGTTGCGCTCAGCCGGTCCTAAGGATGCATAAAGTGTCATAGCCAGAAAAGTAATGCAGATTTCTTTTTTTTTTTTCAAGATAATAAAATTGAAGCCCAGATTAGCCAAAAAATCTCATTCCTCAAATGAGAAATCTTCCCACTGGACCTTCCGTCCTTTTAAACCCTCAAATGAGTAGGTGATATTTGAATGTCGGATGATACAAGACAGATGGGCACTGATTTAAATGCTGCTGTATGGCAGACCCCGGCCATCAGTCATCACCTGATGCCTCCGGAGAGCCATCCTTTAGAAAAGGACTTGCGGATAGCGTGACTGGAATTTTACAACTGAAACCAACTCTGTACCCAAAAGCTAAAGCTGGGTTCCATGAGACAGCATGAAGAGGCAGCATGAAGCTCACCTGGAGGGTTTGCTGGACCTACCTTTCGCATTTCTAGGTGAGTAGGTCTGGATGCACATTTCTCACCAGGGCATGCTGGTGCAATACTGCTGTTGAAGCTGCAGGATGCAGGGGAGCTGATGGCATACATGGAAAACTCTGCACTAAGGTAGAGATGGCCCCATTTGTAAACTATAAAAATTCTACCAAATTGGTAATTACATTTGTCATGCTTTCATGATAGCAGGAGCTGCACTGTGTGAATTCCTGTGCCCTGCTCCCATTCAAATGTGAAAGTCACAACTCCTGGTACCTTGGAAAGTGACTGCATTTGGCAGTAGGGTCTTCAAAAGAGTAGTTAGAATAAACGGAAGTAATCTGAGAGTCCTTGTTAAAAGAGAAGATTAGGGGCAAGGATGGAGCTCAGCTGGTAGTGTTTGCATGGTTTGCACAAAGCCCCAGCACTGTGTGAACCAGGCATGGCAGTATATACCCGTACACCCAAGAGGGAAAATCAGGGGGGATGAGAAATTCAAGGGCAGCAAATTTTCAATGCAATGTTATTTTCCTAAAGCTGCTTTCAGGCTCCGGCTCTGTCAACAATTACTCACGTTGGTTCCTTGATTTAGATTTTTCATGTTGTTTCCCTTTCTCGTTTCCCCTTTCCTCCTCCTTGGTGTGCCTTTAGTGGAAAGCCCCTCCTCTGAATAGCCACCGAGGCAAGTGTCAGCCGTTGCCAGGCTTTCGCACCACCTCATCAGGGAGACCTCATTTGGGAGGTGTCATCTGAGCCATGCCTCACCACTTTGGACTTTACCAGCTTTCTGTTGCTGTTACATTTTAGCTGAGGACGGGCCCTGAGGCTGAGGCTCTTTTCCCGACCCCACCAGCTTCCAGCTTCCCACCATCTCATTACCTCTTCCTGTGTCTATTGATCAAACCTACTCCACACATCAAGATAACTAGCCAACCAATTAAAAAAAAAAGAAACAAAATGCCTGTAGCCTCCAACGAAGGCTTCTTGGCTCTACTAGAGTTGACTTGAATTTTAATTCTAAAATCTATTAAAATATGGCATTTCTGATCAAGAAAAAATTCAATATGCTCAAAAAGTATCCAAGGAAAATCAAAAAGAGGTTACGGAACCTTCAAAGGTAGGTCCTAGCTGGTAGAGATAGAGACACGTTAAAAAAAAAGCCATACCTGACTCTGGCCCTGGCTCCCTCCTGCTTCTTGGGATGCCTTAATGCAAGCCCCTCCCCCACACTTTGCAGTGGCCATGCCTTCCCTCCAGTGATGCACTAAAACCACCTAAGATCATAAGCTACTGTGACTCCTTCTTCCCTAAAGGTTTTTTCCTGTTGGGTATTTTGGTCACAGGGACACGAAAGAGACTAGGACCCTGATGTGAAAGGACATTGACAAGGAAATATTGTTTTTCTTGTATCCCTTTTTCATTTTGTATAAGAAATTACTACTTCTTTGGCTCTTTGGACATCTAAGGTCCTAAAGATGCCCCGTTGGGGAATAAGCATTCAGCATGTGAGCCAGTGAAGGACATTTCAGATTCAGCCACAATCAATCTTTCATCCAACATCAATAAACTCTCTGCGTTCAGTAGGACTCTGATTTCTAATCCTGAAACCCTTAAAAATAGGTAGTGATGTTTAAAGTATTGCACCATACTATAGATAGTACAGATTAATACAAAAATACTATCTATAGCCAGCCGGTGGTGGAACAAGCCCTTAATCCCAGCAGGAGGCAGAGGTAGGCAGGTCTCTGAGTTTGAGGCCAGCCTGGTCTACAGAGCAAGTTTCAGGACAGCCAAGGCTACACAGAAAAAGCAAAAACAAAAACCAAACCAAACAAAAAAAGAAAGTCTGGGTTCGATCCCCAGCACCTCAAAAACTGGGCTTGGTAGGACACACCAGGCTATCCTAGCATTTGGGAAGTAGAGGCAGGGATATCAGAAATTCAAAGTCATCCTCGGTTATATAGGAAGTTCAAAGCTACATGAGCTGTGAACCTTTGAAGTACAACCGAAAAAAAAAATATCTGTGTGAATTGAGCACCTGTCACACATGTTATTTGGAAAAGAATGACTGACTGTTTAAGAGCACACACCAACATAAACTCAGATAAGACAACCCAGAAACGTGCTGAATTTATGTGGAAACCAGTCAGAGATCCAGCCAGCCATCCTTTTACTTATTGCTTCCATTTCAGTTTGGCTTTTGCAATGCTGGGAACTGAGCCCAGGGCCATACACATGTGAGATAGCTACACCACACTGAGCCTTACATACAGCCCTTCTTTCTTTTATTCTAAGACAACCAAGCTTCCTGAGGAGTGCTGCTCTGGGTAGGGCCTGTGAAAGGGAATGGACAAACAGCAGGCAAAGTCCTTTTGTTTGTTTGTTTTCAGTAAATTATTCAAAAGAAAAAAAGAAAGGAAGGAAGGAAAGAAGAAAAAAGAAAGAAAGAAAGAAAGGAAGGAAGAAAGAAAGAAGAGAGAGAGAAAAAAAAAGGAAGAGGAGCCAGAGGAGGAAACTAAGAACAGAGGAGAATTAACAAATCCAGCTTGACTACTGTTTTTAGAGAAGCCTACCTGTCTGAGCATTGGTGGGGCATGCCTTTAATCCCAGCACTCTGGAGGCAGAGGCAAGTAGATCTCTGTGAGTTCAAGGCCAACCTGAGTTCTGCGCAGCCAGGAAATGAATGAGCAGCCTTCTGCCTACAAAATGGTGCCCAATAAACATTTGGGGCTGAGGCCTGCCTCCCACTTTGGGTATGGTTGCTTGTGTGCCCAATCAGGATCAGGAGGAGATCCTGTAGCTGAGAGCATGCCGGCCGCTCAGCACCCCGGCCTGGACAAGCTTCATAAAAGATTCTGCAAGACATTCTGCAGGACACAGAAGAAAGTGACTGACAAACTGCCAATGTAGGCAGAACTGTCTTTGAAATTTCCTGCTTCGTGGGAAAGTCTGCCAGGTACTATGGGCCTGTAGGCTGAAGATGGATGCTTCAATGATACAGAAGAACTTTGGGTGACTGTTCAGGAAAGAGATGTCTCTGTCAATTGTAGAGTTTTGGAAGTTGCTTACAATGCACTTCCTGTTTACTTAGGTAATATATCCTTCTGAAGTCTTTGATGGAGTTGAGGAATAGATAGTTGTAGTTCTAGTTTTCCTTAGTTATAACAAATGATAAAGTAAATAAAAAAAGAGAGAGCCTGTCTCAAAAAAAAACCAAACGAACAAAAAGATAGCTAGAAGGGTGGGTGGATGGATGGATGGATGGATGGATGGATGGATGGATGGATGGATGGATGGATGGACAGACAGACAGTAGTTTGTACTTTTCTTCAGGAAATCTGTGTTAACTATTTATGTGTGTGTGCACATGTAAGAACATGCCACAGTGCACGTGTAAAACTCAGATGACAACTTTTGGTACAGGTCCTCCATTTTCACCTTGTTTGAGACGGAGTTTCTTGTTCTCTGCTACCATGCCCAGCTTTACATTCCTCCTGGGGATCCGAACTCTGGTCCTCACATTTTCATAACAAGCACCTCACCCACTGAGCCATCTCTTAACTCCCTTCTTGAAGTCTAATATGGAAGAACATAGTGAAGAGATGTTCATGTGACCAGTTCCCTATTGGAAAACTGTCTTGAGTGTCTCTGGTGGTCACCATGACACGTCACAACTTGTTGGGGGTGTTGTTGTTTTAAAAGTTTTTTTCTTTTTTCCGAGACAGGGTTTCTCTGTGTAGTCCTGGCTGTCCTAGAATTCACGCTCTAGACCAGGCTGGCCTTGAATTCAGGGATCCACCGGCCTCCAAAGCACTGGAATTAAAGGCATGTGCCACCACTGTCCAGCTGTTTTGAAGGTCTTCATTGGCTTTTTTTTTTTTCAGAATTGGCCAGCATCCCATCCCACAAAATGGAAACAAGCGACCCCACGCATGTTGCTGGAGGAATGAAGCACAGCTGGTGTGACTCTGTGGGAGAAAGTTCCAGAAGCTTGCACCTGCCTTACACCTGGTTTCCCCAATATCACCCCTGAACCATCTGTTTTTGCTGACTTTCTTTTGTATCCTTTTGTCAAAATAAACAATAGCCATGAGGGGATCCTCTGCAGAGTGGTTGCAACTGGGATAGTCTTGGCTATCCTTGACAGCAAAAAGAAAGACAAAAGGCTAGCACTCAATGAATGAAGTGGGTCAAACTGAGAATTATTTTTTAAATTGTTTTTGTTTTTGTTTTGAGATAGAGTCTCATGTAGCTGAGGTTAACCTCAAACTTACTATGTAGCTGGGAATGACTGAACTTCTGGCCTCCCTCCTATGCGTCCCCAGTGCTAGGGTGACAGGTGTGTACCAGCACACCTGGGTCTTGCGCTTCTAGAGCTCAGACCCAGGGCTATATGCATAGTAAGCAAGTGCTCTATCCATTGTGCTACATCCCAAGCTTTCAAAGGTTTATGCACATGCTTTAAAATGATATTCTATGACTGTTATCGAGAGGAAAACATGATAACAAATGCTGGCGACATTGCGGAGAAAGAGGAATCACTAACACTGGCAATGTAGTTGATACAGCACAGTGTGAACCAGCATGGAGGCTTTTTGGTAAAACTAAAATTAGAACAATCGTATGGCTGGATTTTTTAGGCCTCCAAAGGAACCTAAGTCAACATACTTGCGTATCTATGTTCATAGCTGTTCTATCCACAGTATCCAGGTAATGGAACCAACCTAGGTGTCAATCAACAGAGAAGGGATAAAGAAAATGCAATTTAGGGTCTAGAGGGATGGTTCAATGGTTGAAAGCATTGGCTGATCTTCAGAGATACTGGGTTCAATTCCCAGTACCCACCTGTAACTATAGTCCCATGGAATCCAATACTTTATTCTGGTGTGTAGTCCTATATGCAGACAAAATATCCATATACATAACGTACATACATACATACATACATACATAAATGCCTTTTAAAAGAAAGAAAGAAAATGTGGTTCTATTGACTTTTATGCAGCTGTAAAGAAAAGTGACTTTTGGGGTGGGGCTTTTTATTGTTTTTTGTTTTGTTTTGTTTTGTTTTGACAGAATCTCACTACATAGCTCTGGATTACTTGGAATACTATGTAGACCAGTCTGCCCATGCCCCCGGAATGCTGGGGTTGAAAACATATGCCACCATGCCTGGTATGTAAAGAAAAGTGAAATTATGACATTTACAGGAAAATGAGTTGAAATAGAAATCATTTTGTTAAACAAAACAAGCCAGATTTAGAGAGACAAATACTGCATGTTTCTCTAATTTGTGGAATCTAGAATTTAAAGATATATATATACATATATATATCTTTATACATATATATAGTCATATTACTTTGGTTTACATGTCATTCTAACCAGATGGTATGGTATAGATCTGTAATCTTAGCACTTGGAAGCTGAGACAGGGGGATCATGAGTTCCAAGCAAGCCAGACTTTTGTTTTCGAGGTGGGGGTATCATTTTATAAATCAGTTCACAGAGATGTAGTAAATGCAAAGTAATAATATCGCTGCCACAACCAGAGCAACATTCATAAAAGAAGAGATGTCGATTTGCAGTGCCTAATACACAAGTTCCTGCCCTGAGCTTTGAGAGCCTTGGGTCCTCCAGCCCTTATCAGCTGTGGTGTCCTCTGACAGCACAAAAGTCAGTAGGGACATTCCTCTGGCCAGGGTCTTGCTAAGCTTCCTCTTTTGTGGTCCCTGGGGAGGGTCTCAGTACCCTAAACGTAGAGGAAAAAAACTGAAAGCAGCTAATCTGATGTAACCCTTTTGCTTGTAGGTCAAAGGGCTGAAGCTCACCCCAAAGTGCAGGCTTTCAAATGCAGCCAACCTTTATCAAAGCATCATTCCGTGTTCAAAACTCTTAACGGAAAACCCCTGGTTAGAGACACGTTTCACTTTTTTGTCTAGGCCTCCCTGTGGTCTCTGTTTCTCTTTATTTTATTTATTATCTGTGTGTGTGTGTGTGTGTGTGTGAGAGAGAGAGAGAGAGAGAGAGAGAGAGAGAGAGAGAGAGAGGCAGTCAGTGAACATACTCACAGGTACGATGGCCAGACAGCAGCTTTCAGGAGCAGGTTCTTCCCTTCCACCTTGTGCTCTGGTGATAAACTCAGGCTGTCAAGTTTTGTGT
This sequence comes from Ondatra zibethicus, assembly GCA_004026605.1. Classification (NCBI taxonomy): domain Eukaryota; kingdom Metazoa; phylum Chordata; class Mammalia; order Rodentia; family Cricetidae; genus Ondatra; species Ondatra zibethicus. The sequence continues at coordinate 23,782 of PVIU01025295.1, forward strand.
AAGTGCTTGTACCCAAAATGCCACTTTGAGAACCTTCTTCTTCTTCTTCTTCTTCTTCTTCTTCTTCTTCTTCTTCTTCTTCTTCTTCTTCTTCTTCTTCTTCTTCTTCTTCTTCTTCTT
>PVIU01025296.1:0-23851 GCA_004026605.1 Ondatra zibethicus
CTTCTGCAAGAATAGCCACTGTTTTTAATAATGGAGACATTGCTCCATCCCCCACATTAATACTATCCTTAATATTTCAGATTAGAAGTTCATGTCAAAGGTGAAAAGCCAGAATGTCGGTGCCTGCTCATGACTGAAATGGAGCAGTCTACAGCCCTGTGTCTGCCTTGGAGGTTTGCACTTGATGCCCAAACCATGAAAGCATGTAACTTGTCTGAAGCACAGCACAACCAAAGTCATGCCTGCTCACCAAGAAGTGGGTCAAGCATTCTTTGATGACATTCCTGGCCACCAAGCATGGGGAACTTGTCATTTAGGTTGTTCAGGTATTTTGTCAGGTGTAGTCTTACAGCACTTGGTGAGATGAGCTTTATCATCGGCTTTGCTGAATTGTGCTGTTTTCCTGGAGGCTCTAACCTACTTATAAATCTTTTTAGACAGGCAAGGAAATCTAGGAAAGAATACAAAACATCTCTTTATGACATTACTTTATCGGGTTTCCATTCTGAGTTTGCCATGAGTGAGCAGAGGTTTCATGCCGTGCCTCACCTTTACCTTGACAGTACAAAAGAGCGGCAATGCTCCTCTCACACCCAACTTTATTGCACTAATGCTGTAGCCTAAGCAGTTGCAGGGAAAGGTGCTGGACGCGTCAGCTTGAAACTCAACAACCTGACCCTCTGGCTCACAGGTATCGTGTAAAGCACAATTAATAGGAAAAGGGGAGTGATACATAAAAACATAGCGTGTAGAAGGAGAAATTTTAAGATGAACTGACGTCTGTACAACCGATGTGAAAGTGTTTGCTAAGTCAGTGAGAATGCGATTCTGTGAATGCAAATTTTCATCTTTTTGCACAAGCGCATGTCTTTTTCAGTATCTCTGTCCTTCCATCTTATTCTGCAGGGGAGCAGGGAATTAAATTCTAACCCATGTGCTCATTTAATGAGAATCTCCAGAAATCCATCCATGCTGGGGATACCTTTCTGTATGCAGAACCCTGGCCAGCAGGGTCTCTCTGTCATCCAACACTGAATAATTACAGATCTTCATCCTTGTCCTCAGTAGTTTATAAGATTTCAGTTATATAATGGTCTTTATTTCTTTTTGTCTTATGCGAATGTAAATATTTATGCTTTTCTTCCAGCATAGGCTCATCTGGAATTTGTTAGAAAAATGCAGACCAGAAGATCACAGTAATCTCTCTTTAATAAATGCCATTACATGAAGCTATACGAAAACATTAACAAAATTTCACCAAGAATATAACACTATCTGACTAAAATCCACCTATGGCCATGTAATATAAGGCCTTCAGAAAAATAAAAATATCTTCACTTAAACATTTTTAAATTAAAGCTTTACATATAATTATTTATCTATGAAGAATGAAAGAGAAAATGGTCCCTTATGTCTTTTGAATTTCTCTGAAAGAGAAACCTATATTATTCTGTTTTGTCTTGGAAGACTTCCTCTCTTGAAATCAATGATTTGTGTGTGCCTGTTGATTCTATTTTACAGCTGTTGTGAGAGAGAATACAAAATGTCTGCTCTCCTTTGAAGGACTTGCCACTAATTATTTTGAAACTTCACATCTATTCAAGTGAACGAGTCATTTTAAGTAGACTATGTGATTTCATACATCTCCAGGATATGTTTGAATTATATTCTTCCATCTGCTCATTCAATAAGCACGATGGACACTCTCACGTTTGACAAGAAATGTTTATTTAGATGCTGGAGATAGAAGGGCAGGACAGATAGCAAGCTCATCTTTATATCCAAGCACCTTAAAAAGGAATAAAATGAACTAAAGAATGTTGCATAGTACACCAATTTATTGGTGTGTGAAAAACAGGAACAAATGATTGGCAGAGTGGCCGTTGAACATGTAATAAGAGACTTTTTCATGCACCTAGACCACCTGACTACTAATTAGGATGCTAATATATTGAATTAAACAGACTGTGAGTAGTCTCTGGGAACTGCTTATTAAACACCCTCACTTATACTGTATCCTTAAGACATTCTCATCACAAAGGAAGCCATCAATAAATGTTAGTTTCATCAGTTTTATCATTTTAATTGTAATTAGGAAATGCTTTTTGATTTTAGAAATGAGAATGTGCATTAAGCAAGAATGAATCCCATGAGATAATTACTCAGCCACATTTACGCTTTCCTTCGTTTATAATTATCTTGTATGTTTTTGCTTATATTTCTGTATGCATATATTTAAATCATGCATGAATTCCTTCATCCACTAAACATTCATGTTTTTTTAATTTATTAAGCCATTGTAAACATCATTACACAATGATTAATATTCGTCGATATCACTTTTCTTGCTGGTTCAGGGTATTATGCTGACTAAGTGGCCTGTTATTTTCTGAACTAATCCTCCATTATAGGACACTTATGTTGATGATTTTTGTCATTCACACATAAAATGCCATGATGAATGTCTTTGTAATTCAATTTTCATATGGTTAACTACTGCCTTAGGATTCGTCCCTAGGAGCTGGAATGACTGACAAATGCGTTGTGCCTTTACAAAGCAGAGGAATAAAAAGTGGATCTGCTAATGAAACTCTACTATAAAAATGCTGCAATCCCATTACAAAAAGGTTGTTACAGATGATTACCTGAAATTTTAAGATGCTGAAGATAAAGTATGTAAATACTTTTTCACATTTTCCGTGGAGATAGGTGGTGTAGGAGTATTTTCTCTATTTGTGTGTTGCTTTCATTGGTTGAATAAAGAGACTGCCTTCGCCTTTTGATAGAGAAGCCCTTAGGTGGGCGGAGGAGACAGAATGGAATTCTGGGATAGAGAAGGCAGAGTCAGGGAGAGCCGCCCATCATGAAGCTGCCAGGTCAGACATGCAGAATCTTTCCCGGTAAGCCACGACTTGTGATGACACACCGATTATTAGAAATGGGTTAAATGAATATGTGAGAGTTAGCCAATAAGAGGCTAGTGTTGGGATCATTTGGAGTCCTGGCCTCCAGCTGCTCTTCCCTGTTAGAGATCTTTCCTTTCCTTCTGATTTGAGTTACTGAAAGCTGTGCTTCATGAGCACGTGTTGCCTTGAGAATCAGAGGATAAGGTTTTCACTTGTTGGCCCACCCAACTGTTGGGTATATAAGCCTCCATGGTGCTATTGAATAAAGGGCTTCTTTCCAGTGTCTAGAGGTCCCTGTCTCTCTCTGTGTGTGTCTTTGTGTGTTACAACCTCCAGCCCCTTGCCCAAAGCTCGAGAACTGTATGGTAGCGCATAGAGCGCAGACAGGCGTTGTGCGCTGCAGGCTAGAGCTATTGCGCCAGGCAGTATTTCAATGAATACAGTTTCTGTGTAATTATTTCAAATGTAAGGTAGCTGGGCGGCCGGATGAAGCAGGCACCATTGCCTCTTACTACAGATACGGATGGTTCACCTATGTATCCACTATATGCTACGAACAAAACATCTAGAAAAATGGCAAAAGTATAAAACTAATTTCATTCCTACATAAAATAAGTACATGAGAATAAAACCATTGTTCTACATAATTTCTGTCTAGAATTTGAACCTGAGGTATTCTGACGGGTGTTGGGTAGAGGCAAGGCAGTTCAGGGGCATTCAGGACTGATGAGAGAGGCACACTTCATTCCTTTGTAGGAAGTGAGAACAGACATCTTGGTTTCTTCTGTATAGAACAGAACAGAACAGAACAGAACAAAATTTTTGTTTCCCATTGAACTTATCTTTTACAATGAGGGCTCTACACATAAAATAAATGTAAGAATCTATAAGATGATTATATTTTAGTATGGTTGCTATATATCATATTTGCTTTACCTTTATGACTTACACACTCAGTGGATATCTGAAGAATGACACTATTTCAAAGAAACTAAACCCAGAGTGACGCTGTGTCCTGTTTCACTTCTGATGCTCCATCTGGAAACCAGCCTATTGGTCCTGGTCCTGGGGAAATGTCATGGATCCACAACACATCCTTTCACGAAACCAAACCCTTGTATTCAATGAGGACCTATGCACAGTGGTGGGAAGCTGCATGCATTTACTCTCAAAATAGCTCTGTAATTTCATATAATATCTCTATTTTTCATATGACAAAAACAAGGATCAGAGAACTGAGCTGGAATTGGGGCATTTTGTGTCTGAAAAGGAAAGACCACATTTCTCCCTTGCTTCTCATGTTCTTCTTCCATTTAGTGCCAGACAGTTTTTTTCAGATATTAGCCCAGTCAGGCACATAATACCCGAGTCAACAACATCTGTATTCTGTGCTTCTGCAGCCCATGAAATCAGCCCATTCCCTTTGGTTTGGTATCATTGAGATAGTCATGGCCATTCAACTTTAGTTTCATATCCAAAGAATACAATATTCTTTGCAGCATATTAAGATTCATGTGTTTACAGTTTTCCATATGCAATCAATAACTTTTATTATCAAAAATACAGTCAAATATAATTATATAAAGGTTTCTATTTTGTTTCTACATGTGTGAAACAGTCTAAAAAGTAACAAAGCTATCTGGGCCAATGATTTCATATGCTTTCAAAGTTACCTCAGTATTAGGAACTGGCAAATTGCAGCAACTTTACTGTTCAAATCACTTACAATAATATATAAACTTGAATAGCTTTTGAAACTAGGACTGTTTAACTTTTTAAAAGTTAAATCTTGATGAGCAAATTACCTCCTTTAGGTCTAAACGTTTTTGCTTATAATTAAGCAGGTCTGTTTCATTTGACTTTTGAGGATATGTGTTGTATTTTAATGAACAATCCAGCTATATTTTATATGGTTTTTCTTTTCTGTTCTTTTGATTGACTTATAGAAACCCAGTCATCATGTAGGGCATATTAAGATGTCAGTTTTTATGTTATTTTTGACTGCATTTTCACAAAGGTTTGTCTTTTTTGTTTGTACTTTTACCAGGAAAACTTAATTTAATGTGTGGGTCATCCAGTGTGTCACTTTTTAAAATGGTTTGCAGATATTTTGATCTGCTTATAATAGTATCTCCTAGCAAACACAACTGAAATAGTCTGTGTTTAATTTATATTCTCACTGCTGGTGTTTTAACTTCCAAATGCAATCAGTACACTGCTCACACTGCAGAAGTCAGGTTTTAGTCCCACCTAATTGAAATACATCTCTGAATTACGTATCTCCTTGTTCTAGTTTGGATCTAGGAAGCTCAATAACAGCCTAAGTGTTAAGATTTTAACACTCAGCATTTAGCTACTTGTATAAGATGGAGCATTAAGAAATTAGTCTTCCATTCATTAGGTGCAGGTCATACGAAATAATTTGGAGCACCTGATATTTTGTCCCCAGCCATGAGAGAGGCCATCTTCTCTCTACCATGCAGCCTTGTGACAATGGGATGTCCTGTTACCCACACCCAGTCCTGGACAGAAACCTCCCATACTATCGCCTGAATCTAAGTAAACCTTCCTTCTCGTGAACTTTCTTAGCTCAGAGTATTCTAATAAAGAATGCAGAACGGACTATTTCTGTCTAGGACACCAGTCTTCTAGAACATGCTTTCCAAGGATATCTTTGTTTTCATGAGTATAATCTCATTGTTTATACTTTAATGGGTAATATAATGTGAGTTACTGATTCAGTTGTGTCAAGTTAATGTCTATCAGTCATAATACAATATCATTTCTGATTAGCATCATGGGAGGGAACATGCCCTATTATTTTTTCTGCTGTCTAGGGAGGGGTAGGCTTTAGGGTTCCCCAGACACAAATTAAGTTTATATGTTTTAATTTATCTCTAGGAAATTCTCTTTACCTCTTGATAATAGCTTGTCTTAATGTTTATCTTTAATCATCATGTTTCAGTCCTATCTGTCCATATTAGTTTCAGGACTTCCATAGACTGTGAACTCTCTTCTTCTTTCCTTTCTACCATAGGTTATCTTTACGGTGTCCGCCTTTTCCACAGATATTTCCCCTAGGCTAACATCCCTGTCTCCTTCAACGATCCTGTTCTTCATGGCCTGTCTTCCTGATCCATTTAGCATTGATGGTTCTTCTTTCTCTTCAGTTTTATTTTTTTAAGGCAAGTCTCATTAAATAGCCTCAATATTTCAAGACTTTTTGCTGACCACTAAAATTAGGTATGCCTTTCTTCCCTGGGTTTGTGATAGGATATCTTTCTTAATTTTTGATAATCTCTACCAATTGCAATGCTTTTGCTAAGGATTAGGAGTGGGACATGAGGAAGCTGTCACCAGCCAGATCTGGAAGTTTTCATAGATTCAAGAGTCTAGCACACAAGCCATGGCTTAACAGATAGGCAGACACAACATAAAACAGGACCAGACTAAAGAATAAAAGAGAAGATCCAAAGTTTCCAGGAACAGGAGATGATTTGAAGTGGATGGAAGATTTTACTGGAGAAGGAAAGAAGAGGTAGAAGGCTTTTTCAGGGAGAGATAAACACAAAAGAAGGGATGAAGGCAAAATTAACAGCAAGTAAGTCTGAAAATGTCATAAAGCATCTTGTTATCCATCTACCTGAAATCACATGTGATATGTATATCTGTATATACATGTGTAATTTAAACCAAAATTTCCCATCTTGAATTTAAATGTTTCTTCCAAGAACCAAAGCCTATCTAATCTAACAAAAAAACCCCCAAACACAAGGCATGTGAAGCCACATTTTAAGTTGTTGATCATGGTTGCCCAAGAGGATCCATAAACATTATAAGCTATTGCTCTGGCACTTGGTTATATCCCAGAAGTTGAAGGTAAGTCCCCAGTGCTGAAGACACCATGTACTTCAGGCATAGAACCCTGAAGACTTGAGATGGATCTGATACAAAAGTTTCCTCCTTGAGCCTAACTCTCATGGTACCAGCAGGTGCCAAGCAATCTTCCAAAGGATGGAAGTAGCCAATATATTGTCCTATCCAGCTATGATCCCTATGTACCACAACAAAGACCATCATATCATGATAACTATAAGTATGCATTAGTGGCATACATGCCTTAAGAGTAGCCAACAGTTCCTTAATTAGACTTAAAGTCCACTCAACAATAATGAAACATTGCTGATGAACTCATGAATTTGGAGAACCTACAATTGTCACTTTAGTAAACTAGAATAATTCCTAACTATATTCAAATATTTATTCTTCTACCCACAGATAAGTATTAATCTTACCCCCTTCAATAAAACTTCTCTTTCCAACAGACGGAGACCATTTTTGAAAACCATAACCAATCGAAAGGCAGAGAGCAGAGTTTATGATGCTCAGTTCCAACTCATGCATCTACAACATAATTCCTGGACCAAAGGCTCTGGGATCATGGAGAATTACCTCAGACTAATGGGGAGCCAGTTCCTAGACCACACACAGGGTATTGAGAAAAATCCAGGGAGTCAGAATTTCTATCTGAGGGGGCTAGGGAAAAGGAACAAGCATAGGCTTTTCTGATGCTATCACTCTTTATTCTTTCATGTTGGATTCTGTTCTCTCCCAAGTTTCTGTCGTAACATTTCTTTGTTACATTCTCAGTTTTCTCTATTCTGCCTCTCATCCTAGCTCTGTCTTTGCTCTCGATGCTTCCCTTCTACTTATCTCATACAAGATGCTGTCCTTCTCTCATGACATCCCCCAGTTTCTGCCTAGTGTCTTTGTTCTTCAGAGCTTATAAAGTCCCACAGCCTCTTTCAGGAATCCCATCTGAAGGTCACATACCATTTCTTGAGTAAATGACAAGAAAGAGAATCCTTCCAACAGATTACAAAGCAATAGCTCCAGATAAGCACAGAGCAAGAACAGATCACTTTCTTTTAGTCAACTCCCTAATTAGTGGGCTGAAAACCACAACTGCAAAAGAAGTCTTTTTGCTCTCTTATATGTAGAAATAGCCATAGAGAACTAAACTGCTAAGGAGACTAGCAGAAATAAGAAAATTGTATGATATATCCTATACTGACAAGTACATAAGCACCTTAAACATTTGGGGGTTAGCAGTTGTAAAAACCAGGGTATCTTGGGCTGGTAACATTTGTTTACAAAGAGCCATGTGGTCCTCAGAGAGAGTGCACTGCCCCTTCACAGCAGAAGCTGCAAGGCAGGGGGCAGAGGCACAGCAGATGAGCCTACTCTTCAAGACACAGTAACATTAAAAGCATTTTAAGTCTTCAAGTATATTTTTCTGTCCTGTGTGTAACCTTTGACTATAAGAAGAGAGACTTGTAACTCAAGGCTAAGAAGTTAGTTTATATTTTCTACCTCTGTCTATTTAGGGAATCTTTTCATGTGGTGTCTGAACAAGGACCATAATACTGAGGTTAGAATTTGTTTTCATCTAGACCTTGCACCACAATTAAGTTGATTCACATATATTTACCTTGGTTCAATAAATCAGACTGCTGGCTATGTGTCTTTGAGAATAGTTTATCTTTAAATTCATTAGTGATGCACCTGGTTTGATCTAAAGTTATTTTGAAGTTTGACATTAGTTGATAGCATGTGGCTATCTTGGCAGCTAGGGAAAATACAGTTATTTTCTTAAACTGTGCTCTAGGATAGCACTTAATGGAAATTTGTAATCTCTGACTTGGGTATTGTCTTTTTGTATTTATTCATCCATCAAAATTCTGCATAGGATAATGTTATTAATATCAATTTGACAACACAGCAAAGGAGAAGCCATCTTCATAATAACTCACAGATAAAAATGTCCAGTAGATTGGGATAATATTCATGAATAAACACACATTAGAGGTCAGGCTGTGGGGAATTCCCCATAGCCACTAAGAAAAGAATGCAAATTGGCACATGTAAAATTACAGAGAGAAACAAAAGGTATTCTGGAGTCTATATTTCTTGAAAGCTTTGCAAATACAAGTTTCCTCCAACAGAAGTTATTTTCTTGTGTATTGACACCTTAAATGTAAATTGTTATTTCCTTTAACAATGGCCTTCAGCAGAGAAGAAGGTCCAGAAATATTATAAGACCCAGAAGAACAGGATATTGGCTGTGAAATTGTGTTTCCTAGAAATTTCAGAAAGTACATCCATAAAGTCTCACTAACACGGCTGCCGAAACAAGACTTGAACAATGACAGCACCAATGGAATAGAGAAAACACATGGGAGCTCAATGTTCAACAAAATTCTACAGGCCGGTGTGGAATGTCAAGGCTCTCTCACATTGGTGGAGAGAGAAGAAATATTGTGGAAAATCAAGCAGATTTTACATGATAACAGAGTAGAATCTTTGAGTTGGTATAAGCTGCTCAGACTCACTAGAAACTAGAAGTCCTGAGCAAGGAAGTTCACCTTTGAAATGGATTAAGAAAGCTTCCTGGTGAATTTTGGAAGGTTCCTGGCAGATTAAGGGAGGTTCTTTGTAAATAGCAACTGTTTTAAGTGATTCAGTTTTTCTGGCCAATAAAAATGTACCTTTAAGCTTCAGTTTACTCTGATAAAGTCTTTCTGGTTATGACATTTTCATCAGCATTTCCTTTTCAGGGAGTACTTTGAACCTGAAAATTATATTATAAATTTAAAAGTTGAAATTATTATAAAAATTAGTACTTTAAACAAACATTGTCAAGTTCTTGAAAAGATATGATGCTGTGGGATAATTCTCTTGTACATTGTAAAGATTTGTCACTCATATTATTTTAATAACATGCTGATTAGCCAGTAACCAAGCAGGAAGTATAGGCAGGGCAGCCAGACTAAGAGAATTCTGGGAAGAGGAAAGGCAGTCAACAGCCTGATGCACAGCAAGTAAATTGAGAATGCCTTATTGAGGAAAGGTACCAAGCCACTTGGCTAAACATCCATAAAAGGTATGGGTTAATTTAAGTGGCAAGAGCTAGTTAATAATAAGCCTGAGCTAATAGACCAAACAGTTTATAATTAATATAAGCCTCTGTGTGATTCTTTTGGAACAAACAGCTGTGGGACAGGGTGGACAGAAACTTCCGTCTACATCATGACAAAATCTTCTGAGATTAAAAAAATAAATAAATTTTCTTCTGTGTGAGAAAAAATATGTTTTTCTTTTTCCACCACCCTAGATGTGTAGGCAAAAAGAAAGGCATTAGAACAAGAGATAGAGGAGGCTGTCTGGGTCACAAGCTCTATGTGAGAATACAACATGTTTTAAAAAGAAGGATATTCTCCCCAGGATATTGCTGTAGTGAGAGATACATTTGAATTTGAAACAACTCCCGGAATTTATTTAACATTTACTCCATGCCCACCACACTTACCATTTATAAAACTTATTTGTAGCAATTGTGCTAAAAGGCAGAAGCTATAGAAGATTCACAACTAGTGAAAATGAACAGGAAGTTTCATATCATGAAAGATACAAAGAGTAAAAGTGAAATCAGAATTGAAAGTGAAACATATTGGCTCCAGAATGGAACATCAATCAGAGTACAAGTGTCTTTCAAAGATTTAATCTTGCAAAAAACTCAGAGAGGTATTGGTTGTGGAGTCTTGACTGTAAACACTGAGTTCTACACTTGTTGGTGTAGTGTGTGAGCAACATATTAAGAGGCCATCTTCATTGTCATGAACTGAATTGGTTTCTCTATTTCTCCCCTTGTATTTTTCTCTGTGTAGTAACAGAAACACATACTTTAGTTGGACATGTGGCCTTATAATTACATAAAACCAGTGGCATGCTAGCAGATACACCATGTACAGTGTTTACTAGAAGGAGAAATGGCTGACATTAGCTGGGTACTGACTTTGTGTGCTAAAGGCTGCACGGACCCAATGGAATTGTTCTTTTCTCCTGGCTTCTAACCTACTGTCCTTGAGTCAGAAGTTATCTGCTGGACGTTGAACTCATCTCTTAAGAGTCTGACTTTTTGTGTAAGACCAATCTGCTAGATGCTACCCATGTCTGTTGGAGTTTGCCCTTCTATTCTGAAGTCTGGCCTTATCTGCTGGAGGTTGACTTCACCTCTTGGTCCCAGCCCTTATCCTTAGAACTTTGATCTAACTTGCAAGGTAAAATACATATCTGATAGACTTTGCACTTCTCTTCTGGACATCAACCTTATTATCTGCTGGAGTCTGCCCTTACCTTCTGGATTCTGACCTTATTTTCTGGAGACTCTATCTGTTAGATCTTGAATTTATCTCCTAAACACTGATCTTATCCTCCGAGGTTGACCTCATTTTCTGGAGTCCAACTTTAACTCCAGCTGGATGCCCTTAATCCCAGAAGCTAATCTTATCTCCTAGAGGTTGACTTTATCTTCTGGAGGCTGACCTTTTCTGCCTTGAAGGGTGACCTTGTCTCCTTGTACCCGACTTTACCTTTTGAATGTTAGAAGATCAGCTTGATACTGTTGAAGAAGCTTCAGTCGAAAAAAATTGGAAGCAATGAAAAAGCAGGGATATTAAAAGATAGCAACATTTTTAAAGGAAAATAATAGACTATCTAGGCCCAGGTGGCCCTTCAGAGAGGAGGCATCTGCCCACTGTGAATCACCTGACTGTGACTGAAAGGAAATCTCATCTCAGTGCATCTAATATGGATGCCACTCTCGGACAAGCTTTTCTTTACATGAAGGATGCATTTCTTTATAATTCATTCCCTGAAGAGTGGGCAGAGTGAGTTCTGAAATGCCTCTCTACTTGGTTAATATCTCATATTCTCTACTTGGTTAGTAACTCATGCAAGCTTTCAAAGGGCTTGGTTTAAAATGCATCACAAGTATTTTCTGAAGACAAAGCCTTTCAGACTCTGGAAGGCCTTCCCTACCTGCCTCCTCCTTTCTCTCTCCTGCACCAGTGGGCACAGTAACATTTTCACTGATCTGTGAACAATTTGTCTTTTCCTTTGTTGCTTGATAATCAGTAAACACTCTGGTTACAAGCTTGTTTCCTGACATTCCTTGAGGAGTAGAATTGCATGCCTTAATTTAATCAATGACATTACTCCCATAGTCACTCTGTATATGATACTGCTAAGATTTATGATTTATTCCTATGTTTCCATTTCTGTAAATATCCTCCTATGTTCTTATTACATGAGACTTCATTTTCTTTGTTATTGAAAAAGCAGCGATCTCTGATTTTGTTCTCATTTTTTATGCAATCAACAACAATGCCTATATTATTTTAAACACTTAAAGTCGTTGCAGTGAAATAACTCAATCTATGAGAAACCAATAAGCCACCTTAGGGCTGTTTTATGTTTGTCTGTCCTGTGCCATTTTCAACTTTCTATGTCTCTGTGTTAGGATTGTAGTTTATAAAAGGGATTTGAACACATAGTACCAATTAGATGTACTTAAAATAAATAGCAATCTCAGTGGCCAAGTGAGTTTCAAATATTTAAACTTTCATTTGTATATTCAGTAGATATAAATATATAAAGAAATCTAATTTTGCTGATGCAATGAGAATCCTACTTTCTGTAATTTAGGAAGATAGAAGTAACTAATTATTTGATCCAAGTAAAACTGCAGACTTTGACTTATGCAGTTAGGGGAATTGGCATTTTTCCCCAAGATTGTAGGACTTGGTGTCATGTAGTCTTGATGGTAGCTTGTTTGGTAGATAGGACCACAGGCCCAAGGGAAACAAAGTATTTCCAAGTTCTGGTGGACTAAGTCATTCCTTTGTTGTTCTTTGCTCATTGGAGGTCCTTCCTAAACCTGTACACTTTCATCAAACATATCCACCTATCAGTATTCCCAATGCACATTCATATTAACTAATCAAGTTCACCCAAAATAAATCCGTATTTGAAATGTGGTACGAGTTAATCAGTGATATCCCCATTAAAATAAAGTCTTCTATCTCTAGTGCTGTAGGACTACTTTATGCTTCACAGAGCCCTGTCTGCTCTGGGGAGCTGCTTCTCCTTCAGACTGAAGAAGCAGCTAACAAGAAAACTCCTGGATCACGTGGCTCTGGAAGCCATTGACTTCTCCAGTACCTTAGGTACCCCATATAAGCAACCCATGGCTGGAGGCTTGCGACACAGCTTGCAGAACAGTATGACCATCATTGGTCCCTGTTTTCTTCTTATGTTTAAGTATGCACATAAAATATTTAATAACTGTGTATATCATTTATTGTTTGTTTTTTATTTAAATGCATTTGCCTGTATTTCCACAGTTCTACAGAGTAAATGATACATCATAATTTTAGCTACTTATGTTTGACTCTTTTTAATTACCATAATTTTTATAGAATCTTTGGAAATTTTACATCATGCACCCCAAACCCATTCATATCCCAGTCTTTCCATGTTCATATTCCACCTTGAGCCTCCCAATCACAAATTAAAAACAAAAATAAAAGAGAAAGTCATTCTGCTCCTCTATCTTTCCCAGCTCTCCACCATTTATTCATTTGTCATAGTGGCCTTGACAGCTGAGGTATGTCATGCAGTATACATTTTTGCCCTAACAGCTTTATTTGAAATCTTCATTGCAATAAGTATTTGGTCTGGTTCAAGACCTCTGGCTTGTGGTAAAACATCAACACTGGACCGACACTGAAACTTCCCTTAGATATCCTGCTGTTGCCCCTACTCATGGTGATCTTTTGGCTATGGTTTCACAGGACTGGTCCCATCATGTCCTTCAGCAGATAATAGATGGGGTTGATGTTGGGGTGGGCCTGAGTTGGTCGTCTCAGGCCTCCAACAGGAACACCCCATCAGTGTTATTGCTGAGGCAGCCAGCAAAGGGCGAGGGCAACTCTATGGTGCCCAGGCAAACAGAGCCAGCTCTTCCATGGCTTCCAGTGGTAACACTGGCCACAGACCCCATCACAGACCCTGGTGGTGGTTGGGCCATGGCCATCAGGTACAGCTTGGGCCCAGACTTCACCATGGCCTTGGGTGACAGAGCAGGACACTCAGATTGGCATGGTCTGAGCTATAGTATGGCCTTCTGACCCGAATGTTACTCAGGTGACATTCTAAACCATGAGCATCTGAATGGTCATCAGGGGCAACATGGACTGCAGACATAAAAACAGACACCAGCTGTAATAGCCATAGAACCAGACATGGCCCTTGGCAGCAGTTCAGGCCCGAACATCACATGGCCCCAGGTGGTAGCATAGGACACCCTTATCAGCCTGCTCCTCATCTTCATCTTGTCTCCAGTTCTGCCTCTCTCCGCAGTGTGGAAACCACTCTGCTTCTCCTTCTGTCCCATTTCTCTACCATATACCTGTTCATCATAGTGGTGCGCACCTGTTTACCTGAGCTGGGGCACCAGACAGCCCCATGGCTGGCTTCTGCCCACCTGGCATCTAGTGGCCAAGGTGAGCCTCTCAAGAAAGAACTTTTACCTTTAGGTGTTCCAGTGAAATGACTAGCCCAGATATGAATCTGTTTCCTTAAGAAGGTAGAGATTCAATATATGACATTTGCAAAAGAAATGAACAAAATCTAAGAAGAAATATAACAGAACAATTAAAGGAGATTCTTTCAAACTCTCCAGCTCATTTGGAAGCTACAAAGCTGAGATAGCAAACAGTATACTCTGATATTAATTGGGCAGGGTCTTTTAGACAACACAAATAATTCCTTTATTTCCTGTCTAGAAAGGTGACAGCCTTTGGATGGCCCCAATGGGGCTATGGGACAATGATAAGTAGCGTTTCATAGTGTTTCCTTCATACTCTCCAACATTATAGTCCTTTCCTTCTCCAGTCCCACGCATCTACTCTTTACAGCAGTGATGGGAAACTTTGCATAAAGTTGATGCTAAAAATTTTTGTTTGAATGGATGGTTATCAAGAAATATAGGTTACAACTATATTATATTTTCCTGGCTCTCTACATCAGAAAGAAAACATTCTGTCTGGAAAAGCCTGAACATCTTCGTTGTCAATTGTTCTCCAAATCAATATGACTATAACTGCTGTGGAGTTATGTGGTGTGTATGTGTGCATATTTGTTAAATGTGTCAAATTCATATGACTTTAATTTTGGTGAATTATATTAACGGAAATGAGAAAAAGCAACTATGCTTGAAGCAAATATTATAAATTCATACATCCAATATTTCAGATGTTTAATTAGCTATCCCAGCATGATCCCTCCCAGGTAAAAGATTGCTTAATTTACTAGTTACATACAACTTTATTCTTTTCCCTTTATGACATTAAGGTTTTTATTGAAAGATTTGAATTTTTTCCTGTAGGAAACTAAAGAAAGGGTCAAGAACAGTCTTTGAATGTCTTTCCCAATGTTTTGGAGTAAAAAGACAAAAGTTACATACAAATTTTCATTTGAACAACAGTTTTAGATTGGAAGAGGTTATTCTGCTGTTACATTTTAATGATAATGGATACAAATGTACAAACGTGATGGCAGATACTGGGTTATGTTAGTTTCTTGTTCTCTTGAGAGAAGCAGCTATCTGAACTATAATGTAGTTTCTGGAGTTCCATTTCCAGGGGATTTATACTCAAAATAAACAAAGTGGACCAATGGCTCACAAAAGCCTCGAAGACTTACCAAGAGATACACTAATTGAGGCCGTAGAGACTGAGTCGCCAACTCAGGGCTATGCAATGCCCAATGATATAGGGACAAACCAGAACCCTATAACTGAGGGAATACCACATGCTGTAGTTGGATAAGAAGGGAAAAATGGCTACCATCTCCCAGGATGCAATGCTCTTCCAGAAGCTCAAGAAAGGTCTTCCCTTTCCAAATATAAATGCCACAGTTTCTTTCACACACACACACACACACAACAAACCACAAGCAAATTTCTAAATGGGAAGCATTCAAGACAAAAGAGATAGAGAAATGAATTACCTGGCTATAGTTTATCCTATAGAACTTTTACACATTGATTCCTGTCTCTTCAAAATGTCACACTTCAGGTGAAACACACAGGGTGTGCAAGTGGGAGTTTGTTAATAAACAGTATATTTTGAAACTCCATTTAGTTAAGATGAAGCAATTAGGTTGGGTTTGTACCCCGATTGACAACTTTACAGCTCTCTGATCCCCTGAGCATTGTACGCCCAAGGTGCACATAAACTCCCATAGGAGCAAAAATGTAAAGAAAGAATCTAGTTAGAAAAGAAGAGCAGGCATGCTGGAGCACATATAGAAGGGAAAAACTAGAACTTGCTTTGCAGAAGTTCTCTGGTATTTACCAACGTTCTTGGATTTTCTTCCTTGAATCTTCATTGTAGGTTGCATGTTCTTGTAATCTATGATTACTTCTCACCAAATTAGGGTATAAATGATTTCAACCACTTAGAAACTCTTAGCTCTTCATCTCCAGAAGTCTCAGGCATTTGAAACAATTGTCCTGTTGAACCACCATGTTCTTTCTCAGTTCAAGAACAACTGTGTGAAATAGCTTGCCAACACCCAAAACTGTGAATTATGTCTTTTCCATATTTCAGTGTTTAGTTATTATGATTCTGGAGGTATTAATTCTTCCAAAACAGTCTTTTTATGTTTGTAATAAATAAATATGTTATAAAATGTATATAATAGGAGACCATCTTAGTAAAATTACTCCAGAATCAGAAAATCAAATATTAACTTTATATATAGATCTTAGATTTTATATACATGGGTTGCTTGATAGCTTATGCTAAGTTGATACAAGCTAATCACCTGAGAGGAGAAGGTGCTTCCATAAGATCAGGATATAGGCAAGCCTGACTTATGACATTTTCTTAATTAGTGATTGTTATGGAAAGGTCCAGGCCATTGTGAGTAGGACCATCCATAAGCTAGTAGTCCTAGTATCTGTAAGAATGAGTAAGACTAAGCCAGACAGTGGTGTTGCATGCCTTTAATCCCAGCACTCAGGAGGTAGAGGCAGGTGGATCTCTGTGAGTTCGAGACTGGCCTGGTCTACAAGAGTTAGTTCCAGGACAGGCTCCAAAAGCCACAGAGAAACCTTGTCTTGAAAAACCAAAAAAAAAAAAAAAAAAAAAAAAATCTACATCTGCTCCTGTCTCTGATCTCCTGCTCTGTCTGAGTTCCTGTTCTGACTTCCTTTAATGATAGACTAAAGCATGGAAGTGTAATGCAAATACATCTTTTCCTCCCAAATTTGGTGTTTAGTCATGGTGCTTCATTACTGCAATAGAAACCCTAACAAGTCGGTTTGAGAAGTGGGGTTTTACTGTGACATATCTGACCATGTTTTTTGGGGGAGGATTGTGGAAGGACTTTGTAACTTTGGACTAGATTATCTATTGAGTGTTAGGATTTTGTTCAGTGGGAGCATGGAAGATAAGAATGTCGAGGGCAATGCAGATAACGGAGGCCAGGTTTATAAAGTTTCAAAGGGAAGTTTGAATATCTTATGATGACAATTAGTTATTTTGAATTAAGAGTTTGTGACTGTGGTAGACTAAGGCTGAATAATCAGATGTGAGTAGTAAAACACATGAACTACTAAAGCAAAACCTGGGATACTCAATGCTGGTCAGTTAGAGCTGCAAAATCAGTGGTGATTAAGAAGAGACTAGCTTTGGTGAGGAGATTCAGCACATGGGAACTGTGTTCTAGACATGGCCAAGTTTGAACCTTGTACTTTTAGCCAAATTTGGTAGTTTAGGAGCTACTTAGAAAGTTTCAGTTTTGATGGCATGACTATATTCCAGGCATCGGACATTCTATTATACACACTTTAGAAAGTTTGGTTTTTCTTTGATCATATTGTGAATGCTCTGGTTCAGCCCTCTGAAAGTAAGAAAATGTGATAATTTGAATGTAACTGACCCCCAGAATTTCATAGGGAGTGGAACTAGAGATTATTCTTGTGATATTTTTTGAAGATAGTGACTCCCTTATGCCCTTGGCCAAAGGGTCTACCTGAAGCTAAAGTGAAGAGTTTTGGACAAATTCTGTTGGCTGAAGAAATCTCAAAATAGCCTAGTATAGAATCTGTCATGTGGATATCAGTGGTAATTCTAGTGAAGATTGAAAATGAAAAAGAGCAAGCTGAGCAGAGTAAATTACAAAATTTAAGTTTAGAAATGAAATAAAGGTAGTGGTGACAGTGCAAGGACACACCCAACTAAGTTTCCCACCTCTGAAAAGGAACTAAAGAAGAGCTTAGAGCCAGGTGTGATAGGGCTCACATTTAATGCCAACACTGGGAAGTGGCTGATAGATCTCGGAACTTGAGGGCAACCTGGATCTACAGAGTAAGTTTAAGGACAGCCATGCTTAGTCAGTGAAGGACAGAAAGGGATAAAAATGTAATTGAATGAGGGACCATGTTCCATCTCAAGCAATAGAACTTGGCAGCTTTGGCCATGTAGTTCTGGGTTTAGAGGTAGGGATAGAGGAAAGAATTGTGGAATAAGGCCACTGAGACCAGTCATGTGACAAGGGTGTCCCTGAATGGAGGCCTAGCAGAGAGGCCATTGTGTAAAGCTGTGATGTTGAAGCCTGGATTGTCTTGGAGAACCCAAAGTCTTAGAGGTGCCAGAGTACCGAGATACCTGCCAAAGAGAGCTGCTAATGGAGCTGCTAAACAGCACAAGAGAAGGGAGTGTATTGCGGTTAACAAAGCAAATAGAATTGTAAGTCTGAAGATGTAGAGTTTGAGGTTTTCCAAACTGGTTTTTGGTCTTGCTTTGGTCCAGCATTTCCTTGCTATGTTCCCTTCCCTGTGTTTTGGAATGGTTTATTATATGTTGGAAGTATGTGATCTGCTTTTTGATTTTGATTTTTACAGGAGTTTGCCGTTAAGACATTGCATGAATCATAAAAGAGATTTTTAGCTTCGGAATTTTAAATATTTTTGAGACTGTGATACATTACAGGGACTTTTGACGTTGGAATAAAGGCATTTTGTGTCGTGATATGAGTATAAGTTTATAGGGGTCAGGGAATTGATGCAATGTGGTAGTTTCAACGCAATTTCCTCCACATAGGGGTAGAAGATAAGGGAAGGGGGAGGATAACATGAGAGAACAGGATAGCCAAGATGGTGGGAGGAGAAAAAGGGAGAGCAAGCAAAGAGATATATTGATTGAGGGAGCCATTATGGGGCTAGCAAGAAACCTGGCACTAGGGAAATTCCCAGGAATCTACAAAGATGATGTTAGCTAAGGCCCTAAGCAGTAATGGAGAGGATACCTGAACTGGTCTTCCCCTATAAACAGATTGATGACTACTTCAGTTGTCATTATAGAAATTCCATCCAGCAACTGATGGAAACAGATGCAGAGAACCGAAGCTAACACTGGGCCAAGCTCCCAGAGTCCAGTTGAAGAGAGTGAGGAGTGATAATATGAACAAAGGGATCCAGACCGTGATATGGAAGCCCACGGAAACAGCTCACCTGAGTTAATGAGAGCTCAGTAATTCTGGACTGACAGCAGGAGAACCTGCATAGGCCCAAACTAGGACATCTGAATGTGGGTGATAGCTGTGGGCTCATTGGCAGTGGGACCAGGATTTATCCCTAGTGCTTGAACTGATGTTTTGGAGCCTGTTCTTTTTGGAGGGGTTCCTTATTCAACCTAGACATAGGAAGAAGGGCCTTGGTCCTGCATCAATGCGATGTGACAGATTTTGTTGATTTCCCATGGGAAGTCTTACCCTCTCTGGGTAGTGGATGGGGTGGTTGGAAAGTGGGGGGAGCAGGAGGAGGAGAGGAGGAGGGAACTGGGATTGGTATGTAACATGAGAAAAGATTGTTTTAATAAAGTAAAGAAAATACATCTATGGGGTATCTTCCCATGCGTAGTTAAGACAACCAGTAATGTCTTCAGACATTACCTTCAGGATTGAGTTCCTCTGTGTCCTTCTCTTTCTTCTTTTCCGTGAAGGAAAATGATTCTTGAGATCACCATTAATTGTCTTACGTGAAAAGACTTAGTATCTGGAAGTCAGTGAAGCACTACTAAAGCAGGTCACAAATGTATGAAGTAAGAATTTGGCCTTGATAAAATCAATTTCTTTTCTATTTATTTTAAAAGAAGTAGAACAGGTAACCCACTGGAGGCTATATGAAGTTTCAAATGTTTTCACTTCTTGATCCTTAATGGGTTTTTTGAACATGTCCCACTTCGTACTCAGGGAACTCTCATTCTTTACCAAATGCCCTAGAAAACCAATAGTTGCTTCAAAACACTTGAAAAATTATTCCATTCTTCATCTGTATGAAAGCATCAAGGTGTCTAGAACTCCAATGCTGCATGTGCAGAAGCTGCATACCACTGGCAAAGACGAACGTGTCTCCAGCTTCCACGACTTTGACATCCTGTCCTGCTCTGAAAAGCTGAAATTTCATCTCAGACAGTCTCAGGTGGGAGCACAAATACATTGTTTTTTAATATTATTTGGAAGAAAGAAAAACCCGCAAAATTTAGCTCATAAAAGCTTGCCTGAATACCAAGGATGGATGATTTTAAGATATGTGACTCCAGCAGATCATAGTCCCTGGTCCATTGAGATGATGTCTTCCTGGGTGAGGTTGTTAGGGAGGCAAAGGAATAGGGCACACAATCCTGAATGTTGACAACAATATGTGTGTATGTATGTGTGTGTGTGTATTTACCACTCTGTTCTATACAGACATACAACTAATGTAATCATAAACTAGTAAAGGCCTCAGTACTAGAGGAGTAAATGAGGCGAAAGACAGTTTCATAATATACTGTAATCATGGGACCAACATCCATGGTCGCAGAGATGTTTATTTATTTGATGAAATAGCTTACACAATTATGGAGTTTTGACCATTGGCATCCATCTGGCAGGCAGATATACTAGAGAGCCAGGGATAGCACTGTCTGTGGCTTAAATGCTAGATATTCTGGGGGCAAATTATTTCGTAGAAATGGTGTGGGAAGTCCTTCTGTATATGTGTTGCTTTTGTTGGCTAATGAATAAAGAAGCTTCCTTGTCCTGTTATATGGCAGAGTAGAGTTAGGAATGGAAAATTAAACTGAATGCTGGGAGAAGGAAGGTGGAGTTGGGAGAAGCCATGTAGCTGCTGCCAGGGACAGATGCACTGAGACCCTGCCGGTAATCTGCAGCCACTTGGCGATACACAGATTAATAAAAATGGGTTAACCAAAGACATAAGAGCTAGCTAGCAATACGCTTGAGTGATTGGCCAAGCAGTGATTTAAATAATACAGTTTCTGAGTGATTATTTTGTGGTCTGGGTAGCTGGGAACAAACAAGCGGCCTATGCCTGCAACATAGAAAGGCTTCTGATATCGAATTTTTACCTGATTGGATTAAGCCTATTACAACATGGAATGTAACATGTCTCATGGCCAGTGAAATGGTTAAGTGCTTAAATGTGCTTGTGTGTAAGCCAGAAGGCCCAAATTTCATCATCAGAACACAAGGCAGTGGAGAGAGAAACTTGTCTTCTGATCTCTACACAAAATTGTAGTATGCACACATTTGTACCACCACACATCTGTGTATATATATGTGTGTATAGTCACATACACATGCACATTCACACACACACCACAATAAAAATAATACTTTTTAAAAATTAAAGAGGAAGGTAATAGGTTTTATTCAAATCTCTGATCTTAATGCTAAAATTATGCAAAATGGCCATCATGGTGACATCTAGACTGACTTTGGGGTACTGTGGCCAATTCAAATAGAAGCAGTTTGAAAGAGCTAATTCTCACAACCATTAAAGAGTTGTCAAGACACACAGTTGTCAGGATACAAGACTGTTTATTCAAACTTGAAAGGCTCTATTTCAGAAGGCAGAGAGTGTCTCCTAGTTCCTCTTGGTCATAGCTTTTCCTTCTTTCTTGATGTATAAATGTGCAATTTTCAACACAAGGGAATAAAAAGATAATTGATAGTGCAACATAAAATCCCAAATAAAGCTCCATGGCTTCAGAATGACCAGTTTAACTGCATGGAATGTCTCCAGGTAGAGTCAGGGATGGGACAAGGTTTTGAATGGTCTCCTTACACTAGCTGTGCAATGTTTTCACCTGTGAGTTAATTAGAATAAGAAGATATTATTAAAGGAAATTTTAAAAAAAGGAATTTGTAAGAAGAAAATTCGTTTACCCAAAGAAAAATTTGTTAAAAGGTTACAGGGTAAATTTTAATCTCATCGTGCATTCCTCTTAAAGGCTCTTGTCTTACTTTTTCTGGTAGAGTTGACCTACCCCAGTGACAGCTGCTAATACATGAAGATTCAACACTAAAGAATGATTCAGCATGGTACATGCCATTATCATTATACTGTAAAACCAAGATGAATTCTAACATGAACTACAGACTGTGGGGAAGGTAATATGTCTCTATAGGTCCCGTTTGAATTTTAAACATGCTTTTCTGGATTAAAAAATTTTTACGTTATAATTTATAATGACAAAGGTCTGGAGAGATTTTTGAGGAAGAAATGTCAAATTTTACCATCCTTTCATAGAATACCAATTTAACAAACCAGATATCAGATTATTCCTATTAATTACATCACCTACATGAAAAGGAAAATTAAACATCTTCATATAGTACAGATAATAATTATGAACACTGTGTAAGGAAAATTGATATATATATGTGTGTGTGTGTCTATATTATTGCATAAGGTATTATATATGTTGTATATATATTATGTACTCTATTTTTATTTTTTTATTTTTTGGTTTTTCAAGACAGGGTTTCTCTGTAGCTTTGGATCCTGTCCTGGAACTAGCTCTTGTAGACCAGGCTGGCCTCGAACTCACAGAGATCTGCCTGCCTCTGCCTCCCGAGTACTGGGATCAAAGGCATGTGCCACCACTGCCCGGCTATCTATATACAAGTTATATATAAAATATTTTATTTGTCAATGCAAACACATATTTATAGATATCCATAGTGAGTAACCATATATTCATAGTTTGTATCAAAAACTGAATAAATTTTTATATAAATGAAATAGTTAGGACATGTTAAATATGATCAAAGTCCACCCCTATGACTTTGCCACCCCACTGAAGATTATATTGGCAAGGAACCAATGTGCATTAACCTGGGCATAGAGCAAAGACTCCAGCAAGGCTATTGACAGAAGCACACATGGTCTGATTGGTCTCCACACCACGCATCTCTTGTTTTCATCCTTGGTTTGCTTGCTTCATGGTGATCATTACAATGATAACAATGTTCAAAATGCCCAACTCCTAGAATCCATTCAAATCATATTTTGAACACAAATTGAGTTCCTCTTCAGCAGCCTCACTGCTGGGATAAGAATGGTAATAATTGTTGTTACCTTGTATACTAACTATGAAACTAATTAAGTTAAACCTCCCAGTGGCCAAGCCATTAATGCTCAATAACTCATATTTGAGCAAATGGATCATATTTGGCAGTTTTTTCCCTAATCTTAAAAAATGGAATCTGCCAGATTTTTATACATTTCCATATTCCATTTTATGCAAGCTTGATTTAGCTAATCAAATCTTTCAAAAAATTAATTGCTCAGAACCTAGATAAAACATATGCTTTTTGTACAAATGACAGGTGAATAAGTGAACTGTGTATTCATTCCCAACCACCCAACATGCTTAAAATCTAGAATAGAACACGGTTTAGACATATTGCCATTCGCTGTGAAAGCAAAGTTGTCAGTATGGATTCTCAAGGACCTTAGACATAAAATTTCCTAGTAGTAACCAATGTAGGTAAATTAAATTATGTGGATATTAAACACAATAATCTAGTTCTGCTATGGGGATTTTTTTAAACTGTCCTGTGAGGGAATTCCATGAATCATGACTGAGTATGTAGTATACAGACAGGATGGCATGCACTAGACAGCAGAATGCAAATACATGAGACATGCTCGCAACAGGCTGAGGCATTTGTCTTGGTTCTAG
>PVIU01025297.1:0-23951 GCA_004026605.1 Ondatra zibethicus
CACTATTGGCTTCTCAAAACACCTTGAGAACTGAGTTTCTATCTGTCAACTGTACCATGCTCCTGTGCATCATCCCCCAACAAAAAGGTCTTTTCTCAAATGCGATCACATTATTTTGCTGCAAGAATAGTTTCTTAAATTATGCTATAAGCAAAGTCTAAGGTCTAGTGCAAAATGATGATATGAACATTCGAATATTTGTTCTCCTAACGCTTTGCCTCAATTTCTTCATTGTCTTTTTACATTCCTCCCAGGCCTGAATTTCTGTGTGTTGGCCAACTGCCAACTCTCAATCCCTCTTCATACCTGCATTTGCTCTCTGAACTGAGCTCAGAGCCAACAAGGCAGCTGTGAGCAGGACCACCAGCATCTTGGAGGAGGCTCTGGAGTTGCTCCCAAGTCTGTGCTGAGAGAAGCAAGGCCAGAGTCTTTATAAGGAAGGCAGAACAAAGGTACCCTTCAGGTCCTTACTGTTGACCTGACCTGACACAGCAGGACACCTTGCATCTCTGACTTTTGTTTGGGACTTTAGCCTAGCAGGATGCAGTGGGCATGAGGTTTTCAATGTTTCAGTTCTAAATGGTACAACATGATATTTGGACAACAATGCTGAAGTGATGCAGGCAAAGTCCAGATATTCAAAATGAGTTTCTGCTATTGTTTAATCTCTAGTTTGATATAATTGTGACTCTAACCTTGTCAGTTGTGATTGAGGTGGAATTTGCTTCCATACTTTCATGTAAGGCTTTTTCCCTATTCTAACTGTCATTGATGCTAAAGATGGATAGCATCTGTAATTAAGTGAAACCTCCATTCATGTTGTTACAAACATGTGTAACCCTGTATATAATCCAGAGCTGACAGTTTTGTTCAGTTCTGCAGGGAGTTAGAACAACAAGCATGGATGCATAGTAACAGACACAAACAAGAATGACAGCCTGCTTGGCCCCAGAAAGGCTGTACAGAATTCTCCAGATCTGGTTCAAATAAGACTAACTATGTTGTCAAAGCACTACAAGATTTTACACCTGTTCTTCTTCTTTTCCCTCTGTGTTAGAGGAACAAAAGTGGCAGTTTAGGGTCCATGCAACTCTAGGACCAGGTATTCCTTATCCACCAAGTTTTCACATGATCCATGAATGTTGTGGTGCATGGAAAACCATTTAGCTCAAACCTTTTTAATTGTTACTTTTTAGAATGTTATAGTAGCTTATATTTGATTATTATTTTCTCCACAAATTATTCTTATTCATTGACATGGACTATTAATTGGCTAGAAACATGAACAAGATAGACTGAAATGACCTTCGAAGTCCCCATGGTATTATTTCCTTTGAATGATCTTCAACATGAAGAATCTCATTTTCCATTTTCTGATATGAAATGCTCTAATGTTTCCCAACCTATTTTGCTGATATTTTAAACATCAGAACCACCACTGTTGTGATGATCATCATTATCTACCTGCCCTTTTCATTTCCAACGAATCCCTTGAGTTAGCTTTCAATTAAAGCTTAAATTGTTCTTTAGCTTGTTTGTGATTTGGCCTCATCACATCACTTGCTATTCATTTAGCTATGTCCTCCACATTAGGAGTATGGATGTGAACCATCAAAAATAACTTCACTACTCCTCATGAGCATAGTTTCAATTTTTCTCAAAAATTAATTATCAGATAACCAGGTGTGATGTCACACACCTTTAATCACAAAACTTGGGTTAAGACATATGATTCTCTGTGGGTTCCCAAGCAGCCATGTCTACTAATGAGTTCTAGGACAGTTATGGCTATTGTAAAAGGAAAACATGTCTCAAAAAGCAAAGAAAGAACAAAACGCTTAACAGATACAGCATGTAAATAGGTCTTCAAATGTTACTAATGTTGCTATATTCTATGATACTCTTCTCTTTTCTGTTGTATGTTGAAGTCACTTGACCTTAAGGGGAAGAAAACAGTGAATGTGATTTGCAGCCTGTCCCTGTCTGAGACAAAATCAGGCTTTTAAAACTGTAGGTTTTGTGTAGAGTTGGTAGAAATTTGAAGACTATGTTGGTTAGGTAAATCAGAAAGTGTGAGGGCCAAAAAATGTGAGCCTACTTCCACCTTGTCTGATGATCAAAGCATTTGGAAGTTGCTCAATATTATCAACAACAACCAGAGGCACATATCATGACTCACGATGTGGGTACTTCATTCTCTTTACATTAAGATGGCACATACAGGTAGATCCAGTCCATCCTGATAGATGGTTCTGATATGTGAGCATACTTCTCCTTCTTTTGAAATAGGAGTCTAATTTGGGAGTGACTGCTTTCAGGATACTTGGTCTAGTGTGGATTCACTGCCTAAGCAACACAGTGCTAATGACTTGATGGCTCAAAGTGTTGAAGAAATTAACAGTTCAATTGTCATTTGTATCAGGTTAAAGAAGTCTTTTGTTGCCTTCTTCTCTCTTTTGTATTGGGCACAAAAGTTTACGGAAAATGAAACATGGGCAAATTTCAGTATTCACTGGAACTGCTTTCCATACTATCCAGTGTTTCTGTTTTATTATTTTTCTTTCATGTCTTCATATTCTTTACTAACTTTTCTAATCCCCATGCCTCTACCATGGCAAGTGGTATTTTTGTTGAGGCTGGTTCCCTAAAAGAAAGCTTTGTATGGATCTAAATATAGATGATTATTCATACACGTGACACAATTTCTTGTGCTGTGCATACCAATGTGCTGGGTGCTTCATTTTTAACAGTATATAGGTAAACTCAGAAAACAAAAATCAATGAAAAATGTCTTTTGCTACAGATGATGTGAAATTCTCTAGTGTAAACAAGTAGTGTGGTTTTTACCTCTTAAGGTGATAATAAATGTATTCTGAATGGGTAGTTTATTTGCATTTGCTAGTTTTCTCTGGTTCTATGAAAATCAGACACATTCTTATTGAACTCATGGAGTTGAAAGTCAAAAACAGGGAACAGTTGACTGTTGTGAATAAGGCCTAATGTGTATTGACAGGATAGTTTTCTAGTGTCTGCAGATACAAAATGGGCAGGATTTGGAGATAAGGGGTTCTGACCAGGGTTGGCCTTGGTGAACTTTGTTCTCAGAAAGTCAGAGGAGGGGGAGAGAAGAAAGCTAGCTATACATGCTCACCTGTGGGCAACTGAAGAATTGCTGTTCTGGAAGAACTCAGCCTTGTCTTTAGCTAGATGGGTCCTGGAATAGAGAAGTTGATTTTGCCAAATATCATACAACTTGAGCCCCTTTCTTGACCTTTTTCACTGTTAGCAACTTGTGAAAGGGATTATTGTTTTCGGCTAGAAAAATATCACCTAGAAACTCAGCAGAAATAATACAAACAGTCTGTGGAGCATCTGAGGAGGAACACTGTCAGTCATTATATTTAAAATGGGCCAAGTAATACACATCATGTATCAGGCTTTTGGAACTTGTAGTGGTTGAAGCAGTTGAGGATTGTCTTTTTCATATGACACAGTTGTACCTGTTCTCATTGCATTTATGAAGAATTTAAATTCATCACATTTCAAAGTTACTTTCATGTCCTGTTTATTACTGAGCTACAGAAAATACCCACAATATGAAACCAGCAAATATGAAAGTTCCATTTTTAACTTTTGCAAAATTTGGTATCGATGTTCATAGGATGAGTCCAGTTTGTCATTTGGTTTTCACTCTCAACATCTTTTTCTTTGTTCACATTCTCAGCAGCATTTGCTGATGTTTACTCAAATAATGGTGACTGTTGTGATTGATGTCAAATGGAATAGCCTCACAGTTTTAATTTTCATTTCTATTGAAATTAAGAATGTTGAACATTGACACAGTATTCATTAGTCCTTTTCATTTTCCTATTGAGTCATGACCACTCAAGGCTGGAGGGATGGCTCAGTCATTAAAGTGTAGGCTTAGAACCTAGAATATAAGAGAAAAGTCCTTTCAGTATTTTCTTAACTTCTGCGAATGTAATCATTTGTACATTCTGAATGTTAGTTTCCTATCTGATATACAGATAGCAACAATTTTTATTTTCCTCTACTTAGTGTTTCTTTTGCTGTGTTGGACTCCTTATTTCATCTAATCATTTTATATTTCAAAATCAATTTGAAGGCTTTATTTTCTATTCAAATCATTTTCAGGATCATATATATATATATATATATATATGTATTGACTATATCATTTGAATAGTTTCTGTCCATTCATTAATGTAAGATTAAATTAAAAGTTGATTAAATTTGTAATGATTTCTGTTTGCCTTAGAGACAGCCATATATTTTCATTTTTATACACATAGACATTCAATTTTTTGAGAAGTATTTCTTGATCACTGTGTTTTTATAATGAATATATTTGACAGTTTCATCTAAATTGTCATTGAAATTCTATGGGTTCATTATTGTCATGTTATAAATTCCATTGGCTAAAGCTACTCTTTTGTGCCTGTTGTTTTTTTTAAAATATTCTTGTAATATAATTTTGAGCAGGTTTTGTGCTGCCATATTTTTACTGTCCATTTTAGTATAATTCTCTACAAAACCAACAAGCCCTGTATAATTTGGTTTGGTATACTATCATTCAAAAACCCACAAGTCAAAATAGTCATAATATAGGTACCTGTTGAATATATATATGTGTGTGTGTGTGTGTGTTTGTGTATATTCTTTTGACTGTTTTGTAAAATATAATATAAAACCTATATATGTTGAGTATTCTAGTAATAAATTATATTTGGGAGGACATGTATTTATTACTAATATCTAATTATTAATTTTTTGTATTTTTCAAGACAGGATTTCTCTGTGTAATCCTGAAACTCACTCTGTACAACAGGTTGGCCTCCAACTCACAGATCAACCGGCCTCTGTCTCTGGCATGTGGTTATTAAAAGCAGGCACTGCCCTGCCTGGGTATCGTTATGTGTAATTTTTAATTCCACTAAAGAGTATTAGACATGTTTCATGTTATATAATTTCTCCTGGAGCCAGACTCTCATGGACAGCAGGTACATAGTTTACATTTTTTTAACATTTAATGTCTTATCAAATAGTGCTATATTTTTCATATCAACCAAAAAATATACTTTAGAATACAAGACAAAAACTGAAATATTCTACATCCCTGTATTTATTTACACCTCCATATCGTTTTATTTCTTGTTATTTTAATTTCACTTATTATCTTCTTGCAAGCTATAATAAATTGCATTTTGTCATCCTTATGAATATGTATGCAGCTTACATATTACATAATATTCCCCTGGGGTTTTTTTGCCTCATTTTAGACTTGGAAAATAATCAAAATGGAAATCCTGTGTTTCACAATTAATAAAAACCCAGAGAAAATTATTGTGTTTCAACTGAAGGTCAGAAAACCAAAACAACTGGCTACTGGCTCTTACCTTTACCTCAATCTGAAATTGTGATCCTGCCTAAAGTAATCGTAAGAATGAGACTGAGTGAGACCTGTCTTCTCTCTTCTTATATTCCAGTCTAGTGCCAGGATTCAAGGAATGCAACACTACCACCTGGTTTCTATGACAAACTAGTGTGGCTGCTGGGAGTAATGGTGTGTGTCCCCGCTGCCTGGTCTGTAAGGCTGACCATGGTGACTGTTTTGCTTTTTGTTCTTCAGGCAAACTTCATTTATTAATATATAAATGAAATATCAGTACAATTCTAGGAGACAGATTTTTTATTTGCTTTTTATCTTTTTCATGATGTGGAGTGTCTTCCTTCTGGCTTTGATGTATTTCTGATGCTTTGGATTTCCTTTTTTGTAAAAAAAATTCCTCTTAATCAGTCTTCGAATTTTTCTCTTTCTCTTTATCCAATTGGACTTTGAGTGTATGAGAGTGATATTATTGTATTTATCTTGGTCATTGAATAGTCATAAAGTTGTTGTTTCTCTGATATCTGTGAGTTGAAGTCTCAACATTAATATGGGGTTTTAAGAAAGTGTATTACTTGCAAGTTAATTTCAGTTAAAGGAAATCATACCAGTGAAGTCCTTTTGTTGGCATATTATCACAAATGGCTCAAGGGTTAAGAGCATGTTCTTATATTGCAGAGGACTTGGGAATGGTTCTCAGGACACATGTTGGCTCAAAACCATTTTTGATTACATTTTCCTCTTATTCTCGTGTCACCTTCTCTCAGATGCCAAGACAGCAAATGGAAATTGCATGCTGACTAATACATTGAAACTCTGTATGTATTCTATTATGGCATTATTCTGCTGGCATAATTTTCTGAAGAACCTTACCTTTTTTATTCATTTTCTGAAGATAAGAAGCAGCAGAGAAGCTAGAGAGATGTCCCATGTAATTTCAACATATTCTCCTATACTACCTTATAGTATAGGAGAATTCTCCTATATACCTTATAGAATTCTCCTGTATACCTTATAGTATTGGATGTATAGTATTAGGATGAATGCTTTTACTGTGAAGCAAATTCAAATTATTTCTGTTAGAAAATTGTAGTTGTTGAAGAAACTCAAGATGTGGTTGCTTCTGTTTGGATATACATATATACATATATATGTGTATATATGTAAGTTATACAATGATTTAATGACAAGGGGATAATATTTTCTGACTACTTTCCATTAAAATGAGCTTTCCATGTTATTTAATCACAGGCAAATTTCAGCAATAATTTGGTGGATACTGCCTTCTTGCTAAGCTGATTCTTGCTGGCAGTATGAAGAGGGTGATTCTGCTACTGGCCTCCATGCTGGGAGGGCATTGCTAGGCTGCATGATGAGGAGGATGAGAACTATGGTGATTGCCTCCTTGCTCTGGTGGCCTCTTTTCCATTTTTATCTTCAGCAGCTGCAGAGGGTCTTGGGTACATTATCTGTTCCTGATGTATTAATAATATGTCCTCTGCCTTTTCCTCTTCAATCATACTCATGAATGTTTTGTGTTCTCTATCAACAAACCCACTACTTATTATATTATATTCTTTGCTTTATCTTTTACATGAGTGCTTCTTTATGTTTTTCTCTGTGTTTACTTATCTGATTGGGCCTAGTTTTGCCTCAATTTTGCTATACTTCCAATTCTGTTTCAAGTGTTTTGATTATAGGGATAATCCATCATAGGTATCTCTAATCTCAGTGAGTGTGCTTTCATTTTTCTTTAATTTCAATACTCATGGAGAAGATATTATGTATGCCACATGCCATTGTTTGGTTGCTGTTAGACTTCCTCTCTATTGTTCTGGCATCTAGTTTGTTTTTCTACAGGACTTACCTG
The DNA here is from genome assembly GCA_004026605.1 of Ondatra zibethicus. Lineage (NCBI taxonomy): Eukaryota > Metazoa > Chordata > Mammalia > Rodentia > Cricetidae > Ondatra > Ondatra zibethicus. The sequence continues at coordinate 7,278 of PVIU01025297.1, forward strand.
AACACTTTCATGAACAAGCATAAACTATTGCTTTGTCATTATTACTTTGTGCAATACTTATCTATAATTATTCAGTGTGTGGTGCCTGTGTGTTGTATGATGTATGTGTGTGTGTGTGTCTGTGTGCTTGCATGTATCTAGTTATGAAAGAATTTGAAGAGAAGATGGATGAGTTTAAATGCTTGAGTGTCATGTAATTTTATATTTCACAACAGATCCACTATCCAGTGAGTTACATTAAACTTATACTGTACATGAAGGAGTTTGGTTGCTTATCATCTGTGAACAAGTGTTAGGAGTATTATATGAAGCCCAAATGAATAGTGTACTTTTTCGAGATAGTGTGAAAACTGCAGAAATACAATGCCTGGTATCTTTGTTCATACTCACCCAAGATGTATCATGAAAGCAGAATATATCATCACTTGACAAATATTCAGCGTTTATTTAAAAATGAGAGCAATCTTTTCCCATGGGAATTTGGGAAGGCAAAGAGAAGTCATACCCCTTCATTAGGGTCTATTATTCTTTGTAGGTGGTCCTAACCCAAAGAACAATTTTAAAACTTCAGAAAAGAAAATAAAGACAAAGACGAAGAGCAAAGGGATAGCAAGACAGACTTAGCATTGGTGAATTGTTGCTACAAGCCACAATATTATACAATAATTTCTCAGCCATCTTTTCACAAGAGACTCATCATACTTAAGAATTAATAAAGGTTAAACCAAAAGTAAGGCATTTTGGCTTTATTGCTTTGTGAATAAAGTAGCTGTCCTTTGCTGTTGATTTTTTTTTCTGTAGTTGACTTTCTTTCTGTTACAAATTTTGGAATTAACTCCCTAGTTCAAAAGTTTCCTACTGACAGGCCTTGTTCCTCTCTCCTCGGTAAGCTCAGTGATCTGCCTTCATGCAATTACCACTATCAGCAGGCATTCCATTGAAGATATTCACAGATCTCCAAGGACATAGAATTACTGCCTGTCCCAGCTGCTGTCTGGTTTACCCCATGGCTGATAACAGCATAGCTCAGAACAGATCATTTTAGAGGCCTGTGTCTCTTCTTTTTGTCTACTGCCCAGAGCAAAACTCCTGTCTAGGCCCTTAGAAACTGCAGCATCTGGTGTATGTCTTATCTGATCAAGAGCCATCATCTTCTTCTAGGTTTCCTGGTTACTTGGTAACTTCTTTGCCTACTGGGAGAAAAGAAGTGGTACACTTATTTAAACAATCCAAGCCCTATTCATAATTTTACTAAAATAAACCTTTTTGTTCTTTATCTACCACCTAAAATATAGCATAGCCTACTAACCTTCCCCTCTAGAATTCCTGATGATTTAATTCTTTCTTAACTAATGTTCTTCATTAAGAAGTTCACTGTACTTGTATTAATGCCTCCCATGAATCAATCTCTCTCTCTCCCTCCCCCCCCTCTCTGTCTCTCTGTCTCTCTGTCTCTCTCTCTCTCTCTCTCTCTCTCTCTCTCTGTGTGTGTGTGTGTGTGCGTGCGTGTGTGTGTGTCTGTGAAAACCCTTATCTGATTTCAATGCAGTAAAATAATTCTGGCCCTGGAACCTGCTTGGACTGAGGACTTGATGGCTTTAAGGGTGTAAATGAGTGAGAACACTGGTAATGGATAAAACCATGAACAATGTAGAATGATTTAAAACTAAGAACAATGTAAAAGGAGAATAAGTAACAGATGGAGCAATGAGAAAGGATGGATGAAGAGAGAAGAATTAAGAGACATGGATAGATGATTCCTGTTTTGAGTAGACTTATTTACCCTTAGATCTTTAGCCCCCCCCAAATTTTAGCTCATTCATGGCATGTTTAATTAAACCCCAAAAGGGTGTGTTAAAAGCTTGGAGTTTTAAGACCCCATCAGAATGTGGAACAGTCATTTCCTGGGGGAAGGAAACCTTGTCTTTGGCTTGGTGGATCCTAGACAAGAACAGCATATTCTGTGAACCGCTGCAAATATTGAACCCTTCCTTGAACCTCTCCAGTGTTGGCAATGTGTGAAAAAGATCATTCTGTTAATTCCCTTCAAAATGTCATCTATGAACTCATGAGGCACAACCTAGACAAGTTATGGAACAGTTCACCAGGAAGACATTCAGTTAAAGGTGAGTTTAAATGGTAAGCAGCATGCTCCAAGCTCTTTGTGACCTGAAGGTTGTTAGAGGCCTTGAGTTTTCCATGTCTGGGATGTATGTATACCTCGAACTTAATAGCTCCCAATAGAATAATTCATAACTTCTACATTCTACTTCCCACAACTTCATATTCATTTTCTCAGTTTTTACAACAATTGTACACAGATTGAGAGAAGAAATAAGAGATGTAAATACACATAGATCAATGTGACACCACGTCTGTTTTCTTCAGAATTCTATTTTGTTGATCCCAAAAGAAAACCTTAAAGTAATGTCATCATAGAGTATCCCTTCTGCTCAAGGATTTCATATGTCATTTTCTCAACATATTCTTATAGGCATTCATGTTCTTAATACTTGTTTTGAATATTGAAGATCAAATTTTTAATGTGCAAACAGTTATACCCTGAGGTAATGAAGATTAGAAATTTCACATAAAAGCTAGATCTTGGGGGAGGAAGATTGAAGGACCATACCGTTTTTAATTTTAATCAATTTTTTAAATTCAGTTTACATTCCATGCACAGTTCTCCCAATGACCCTTTCTCCAGCACCCTCACTCAACCTCCAACCAAACACTTTTCCCAACAGGTAAGGGTTTCCATGGGAAGTCTACAAAAGTCTGGTACAGTAAGTTAATACAGGCTCATGCCCACACCCCATACATTAAGTTGAACATGGCATCTCACCATAGGAAATGGGCTCTAATAAGCTAGCTCATTCATCAAGGATAAATCCTGATCTTACTGCTAGGTGCCTCACAGATAGTCCAAGCTTCACCACTGTCTCCCACATATAGAGGGCCTAGTTCTGTCCCATGGAGGCTCCACAACTGTTGGTCCAGTGTTCTTGAGTTTCCATAAACTTGGTTTAGCTGTCTCTGTAGGTTTCTCTTCATGATCTTGACATGCCTTGCTCATATATTCCCACTTCCTTCTCTTCAATTGGATTTCCAAGAATCAGCAAGGAGATTGGTTGTAGATCACTACGTGTGATTCCATCCATTGTTGGATGAAGACTCTATGATGATAGTTAGGGTATTTTCCAATCTGATTATAGCTGAGAGCAATTCAGATACTCACGCTACTAATGATATGAGTCTTAGCTTGTTGATTCTTGGGAATTTTCTTAGCACCAGTTTTTTTTTCCTAACCCCATAGTGCCTTTCTCCATCAAGAACTCTCTTTCATTTTATCCCACTTCAGACCTTTCCCTTTTTGACCATCCTGTTCCCTCATGTTTTCATCTTCTATCCCTCCTTTTTACTTCCCCTTCCCCAGTCACTTTACCCAGGAGTTGTTATCTAATTCCCAATAACTGGGTGATTCATGTATCTGTCTTAGGGTGTTCCCTCTTACCTAGCTTCTCTCAAGCTGTGGATTGTACTCTGGTTATCCTTTGCTTTACATTTATTATTATTATCCACTTATGAGTATGTACATACCAAGTTTGTTTTTCTGAGTCTGTGTCACCTCACTCAGACTGGTTATTTCTAGTTCCATCCATATGCCTGTATAATTCATGATATAATTGCTTCTTTACAGCTGAATTATGCTCCAGTCTGTAAATGTACCCAATTTTCACTCTCCACTCTTTGGTTGAGGGCCATCTGGGTTGTTTCCAAGTTCTGATTATTGTGAATAATATTATATGAACATTGTTGCACAAGAGTCTTTATGGTATGATAGTGTATCCTTTGGGTATAAGCCCAGGAGTTGTTTGCTGGATATTGAGGTAGACTGATTCCCAATTTTCTTAGAAATTGCCATACTGCTTTACAGAGTGGTCATACAAATTTGCATCCCACCATCAGTGAAGGAGTGATCCCCTAAATCCACATCCTTTCCAAAATAAGCTGTCCTCAGTACTATTGATCTTAGTCATTCTGAAGGTAAAAGATAGTATCTCAGACTCATTTTGATGTAAATTTTGCTGATGACAAAGGATGTCAACAATTTCTTAAATATCTTTTGAACATTCAATATTCTTCTACTGAGAATTCTCTGAAAGCATCAATGAAGCAATATGTGGGTTCTTTGTGAAACTCAGAAAGATAGACAAATCCTTATTCAACCCCAACAAAAGACAAAGAGAATACCCAAACTAAGAACATCAGAAATGGAAATGAGAATGTGATAACAGAGAGTGTTATCTGTTATCACCAGAGCACACTTCAAAAACCTGTATTACACAAGTATCCTTGAATGCAATGGCACTGGAAACAGCATCCTAAATATTACACCAGTATAACAGACACTTCGTGCAAGAGTAAATAAATGGAACCTCCTGAAACTGAAAAGCTTCATTAAGGCAAAGGACACAATAAATAAGGCAAAATGAAAGACTACTGAATGGGGAAAGATCTTCACCTACCCTTTATCTAACAGAGGGCTGAGCTGCAAAAACACATAAAAACTCAAGAAACTACATATAAAAATACAAAATAATCCAATTTAAAATGAGGTATAGAGCTAAACAGAATTTCTGGCAGAAGAATTTCTGTTGGATCCCTTGAGGACAGGCCTTCACACCCCCACTTGATCTGTTTTGCACTCTTGTGGTGGTTGAAACAGGAACAAAAACAGGAACAATCTGTTGTTTTCAGCAATGTTTCTAAGGATGTTTAACCCTAAGCCATGTGAGTTGCAGTGATGAGCTTCCTGCTTTTCCTGGCTCGGCCTCCCCTGCTGAGGGCTATATATACTGTGTGAGAAAGTGGAATAAAGGCTTGTCTGCAGAACCTGAAGTTGTGTTGTGTGTTAATCCCAATGTCCCTCGCTCAGAAGAACTACAGTTGCCTTGCTGACGCGGCAAAGTGGAGGTCCCTCCGAGATCTGAGTAAGAAAGGGTAGTGGATGGGGTCGTTCCAAGCCAGTAAGGACAGATTAGGATAAAATGGATCCATAACCAGTAAGAGAGTCCTGATATATGAGATATCTAAATTGTTAGAGCAACAAGGAACCGCGGTCAAATGGAGGACTATAGAGGATTTTCTTAAGACTAGAGCCTCAGCAAGCCCATGGTTTTTAGCGGGTGCAGGTTTGAACATCTCCGATTGGGAACAGGTAAAAAGAGATTTGCAGAAATGGCAGCAAAAGGAGGGTGCCGATAGCATCCCTATATCTACCTTTTCCCTATGGTGCCTGGTCCGCTACACCCTACTTACTGATAAAGTTAAAATGAGGCCAGAGGTCACCACGGCTAAAGAAATACCTGAAGAAATACAGGAGGAGGAGAATCGCTGGTCCATAGGATCTGCGGAGGAGTCACATAGGGAATGAAAGGAAATGTCAGGGGTACCAGGGGGAACTCTGAACAATTTCAGGTGCAATACCAGATAGCAATAACCTCTGAGTCAGAAAATGGGAAAGACAGCTTCAGCTCTAGTGAAGAGGATAGTTTATCTGCTGAGGAAGAACAGCTAACGGAGGAAATTAAGGTACCTCAGAAAAGGCTGAAGCGCTGTAAAGTGAAGGATTCCTTATGTGTGCCTTCAGCCCCACCTGCTTCTAATGAGGATTGGGGAAGGAGGTAGTCCCGTTGTGGACTGACAGATGAGTGGGAGGCTGAAGACGGCTCAGGAAGGAGAGGAGGTGTCTGCTTTCAGTTGCTCTGGTCAAAGAGGTACCTGATCCGAGCAATCCAGGACAGATGCTGAGACAACATGTGCTCTTGAGCTTTAAGGAGATAAAGCAATTGAAAGAGGCCTTAGCGGCATATGGCGCTCAGGCCCTCTCTACTCTTGCCATAGTAGAATCTTTTGTGGCATTGAATCTTACACCTAGCGAGTGGCAGCAGCTATGCCGTGCAGTACTATTGGGAGGAGATTACTTATTGTGGAGGGGAGAATATCAAGAAAATTGTTTACAAACAGCTAGGTTAAATGCTCAAGCGGGACAGGCACAGTGCAATCTAGACATGCTAACTGGAGCAGGAGCTTATGCTGACTTGGCCAATCAAATTGTTCTCGCTCCTGCTGTATATCTTCAAATGGTGGCTGCAGCTGCCAAAGCTTGGAAAGCCTTGCCAAACAAGGCCACTGGGGGTCAGCCCTTTTAAAGTTTTACAAGGGCCTTCAGAACCATTTCAGGAATATGTGGATAGGCTATTGCAGTTGGCAGGGAGATTGATTGGTGATATGACCACAGCTATGCCCATAGTTTAGCAGCTGGCATTTGAGAATGCAAATAAATACTGTAAGGAAGCCTTGCAGCCACATGAAACAAAAAGCTTAAATGAATACATCCGGATCTGCCGGGATATTGATGGGCACTTCATTCATGATTTTGTGATTGCTGCTGCCATCAGGCCTGGGCGAGGACCCAAGACAACTGGGGACAAAACCTGCTTTAATTGTGGTGCCCCTGAACATTTAAGAGAGAGAGAGAGAGAGAGAGAGAGAGAGAGAGAGAGAGAGAGAAGAGAGAAAAAAATACACCCACAGCTCCCTCAGGGAGCTACTGCCAGACCAAAAGTTCCCACGATGTAAAGAGGGGGGGCTCATTGTGCAGATGATGTTACACACCTGCCTGCTGCTGGGAAACATAAGTTTCCATGTATCAGTAGACACATTTTCAGGAATAATTTTTGCATCCTTGCATTCGGGAGAAAGAACAAAAGATGCCATTGCACACTACCTATCTGCTTTTGCCTATATGGGCAAACCTAAGGTTATTAAGACAGATAATGGCCCACCATATATCAGCAAAAATTTTATCCTTTTGTTCATTCTATGAAATTTCCAATAAAGCAAGCATCCTGAATAACACAATTGGTCAAACAATGGTGGAAAGAGCCAATCATACCCTCAAGAAATATTTTCAAAAAATAAAAAGGGGGGAGGACATATTCTCCCCAGCAACTCAATTATCCACCATTCTCTTTATTTTGAATATTTTGACTGTGGATGTTGAAGGGCGCTCGCCTATGGAGCGCCATACACAAGTTAGGGCTCAGAGCCTAGGATGGGTTCGTTGGAAAGATCTGCAAACGAGAAGGTGAATGGAACCAATCCCCTTGTTGGCAAAGGTGAGGGGGTCTGTATGTGTTTTTCCTCCAAGAGTTGATAAACCAATTTGGGTGCCAGAGCGGTGCATAAGGCTGGTGACCCAGGATGAAGATTCCAATGCTCCTTCTGTTTCAGGTAACTCTGGTAACAACAACAGAATCACGGGTGATGGGGAGTCTGGTGAGAAACCTCCCACTTTTAATGCCAGTTAGTAAAAATACCCCCCTCTTTCCCTCACTTTTTGCTGACCTTTCATTGGTGAAGGAATCCTCCTTTCATCACGGATGTTTATTATTGCATACTGCTTCTATTAATCATACTCATAGTATGGTGATAGGATTGAGAAAAATATAGCATTTCATCCTGAAAGAGGATTTGAAAAAAAATATAACATATACCTATGGTCCCAAGCCAGCTCCTCGGTGTTGGGATGCTGATAGAGATATTAATCTCCACCCCACAGTTATGTGGAGAGAATGTATCACTCAAGAGCCTGATTTGGTAAAAGGTAGGTAAAACATGTGGTATTATGGCCATAGCCCATGACGAAAAATTCCACCTTTCCCGGGTATAAGTAACTGTGTTTAATGCCACTGCCAGCTTTAACCAAACAGATCTTTTGGAAACCTCGCTATGCAATATGAATATTCTATCTTCTGCTTGCGTTCATGCCCCATTTTTCTTTGTATTGTGGAATGACACTTTGGGGGGCGATATTCTTAATTGTTCTTCCAGGATCTGCAAGCTGAGTAATTGCTGGGATGGTTGTGATGGAGCCTTGATCATTCGAGTGCCTGCTGTGTTTCCTCTTCTGGTGCTGGTGTCTCAAGAACATCAGGAGATCATCTTTTATCTACAGCAGAGAAACTTTGAGATAACAGCTGCAGTTGTTGCTGCTATTGCTGTCGCTGCCACTGCATCTATGGTTGTTGGAGTTGCCATTTTGAAGACAGCTGAGACTTCAAAGACTGTGGATCAGCTGTCTGGAAGGGTTAGCGAGTCCCTGCAGACACGGAGTGCTCTGAACTCTCATTTTGGACTTGACTTTTGAATTTGGATTGACGTACTGTGCTTTTGCAAGAGGGGTGGATTCCCTTTGGCTCCTGCAATAAATGTCTTGTATGTTACGCCTGCTAATGTTGCACAGTTGAATGCATGTTTGGATGGCCCTTGGATTCCTCCTTTTTGAGTTTTACCCTGCAAGCAGTTCATCATATTGTTAATACTAATAGCACATGGGTCCGTGCTGTGTCTGGATCCAGTCAGGGGAATACCATGGCAAAACTTGGGAGCTGTGTTCAGCGATTGTCTGGAATGCTCTCACTTGCGCTGATATTGCTGTTGGGGTTATCTGTTTTTGGATTCTTTCCTGCTTTATGCGGCAATCTCACATACAGCACACTGTCACATAAAAGTGTTGCTTAGGCTGTTTTCTGGTAATCAGGAAGCACCCCAAGTCTGGCTGCAGATGCTGAAGAAGTCATGAGTGATTCCCTACGATGGGCAACTGTCCTGGTATAGAGAGCTCGCCTAAGACAGGGATTAAGGATACCCATAGATGGGTAAGAGTCTCTATCTGGGGGAGTCCTAAAACAGGGGCTCTCATGCTTTTAAAATAAAAAGGGGGGAATTGTAGGGTCCCATGAGGACAGGCCTTCACACCACCACTTGATCTGTTTTGCACTCTTGTAGTTGGTTGAAAACAGGAACAAAAACAGGAAAAATCTGTTGTTTTCAGCAATGTTTCTAAGGATGTTAACCCCTAAGCCATGTGAGTTGCAGTGATGAACTTCCTGCTTTTCCTGGCTCAGCCTCCACTGCTGAGGCATATATACATACATACATACATATATATATACTGTGTGAGAAAGTGGAATAAAGGCTTGTCTGCAGAACCTGAAGTTGTGTTGTGTGTTAATCCCAATGTCCCTCACTCAGAAGAAGTATAGTTGCCCTGCTGGTGCAGCAAATTTCAAATGACTGAAAGACATTTAAGGAGTTGCTGAACATCCTTACTCATGAGGGAAATGCTAATCAAAACAACTCTTGAGATACCATCTTACACCTGTCAGAAGGAATAAGCTCAACAGTACTGAGGACAGCTTATGTTGAAGAAGAGGTGGAGTTAGGGATCACTCCACCACTGCTGGAGGGATGCAAACTTGTTCAACCAATTTTGAAATCAGCATGCCAGTTTCTAAGAAAATTGGGAATTAATCTACCTCAAGAGACAGTGATACAACTACTGAGTATATATAAAAAGGATACTCAGTAATATTACAAGGTCATTTGTTCAACAATGTTCATAGCAGCACTATTTGTAATAGTCAGAACCTGGAAACAGGTTAGATTCCCCTCAGCTAAAAAATGCCTAAAGAAAATATGGTACTTCTACACAATAGCATCATGAAATTTGTAAACAATTAGATATAGCGAGAAAAAACCAACCTGAGTGAGGTAACCCAGACTCAGAAAAACAGGCAGATTATGTACACACTCATAAATTGATATTAGTTGTAAAGCAAAAGATATCCAAACTATAATCCACAGCTACAGAGAAACTAGGTAACAAATAAGACCCTAAGAGAGACACATGTATCACCCAGTGAAGGGGGATTAGATGAACTCTCCTGGGTAAACTGGAAGCAAAAGGCACGGCAAAGCAGAGGGATCTGGAAAAAAAGAACAAAAGAGAACATGATGTTTGAGGGAGAGAAGGCTGGAATGGGAGAGGATGAAAGAGAGTTGTTGATAGACAGAGCCACTGTGGGGTATGGTAGTATAAATATACAAGGGATAGTCCTGAGAATCCATAAGTATAACCCCAGCTAAGACTCCTAGCTGTACTGCAGAGGGAGACCAGTCTGGCTTTTCCATGTAATCAAATTGGTGAACACCCCAGCTATCATCACAGAGCCTTCATTCAGCAAAATATAGAACCAGATGCAGAGATCCACAACGAAGTACCAAGCCAAGCTCTAGGAATTCAATGGAAGAGAGGGAAGTGGGAATATATGAGCAAGGGAGGTCAAGATTAGGATTAAGAAATATACAGAAACAGCTGAACCAATTTTATGGAAACTCAGGAACTCTAGACTGACAGATGTGGAGCCTCCTTGTAACCTAACTAGGGCCTGCAAATGTGGGAGACAGTGGTGAAGCTCAGACTACCTGTGAGGCAAAGTGGGGTTAGAGCTTACGAGATTTCCCAAGGTCAAATATTTGGTGATGGCCATTATGATGATATGGAAAGGCAAGTTACATTTGATGATCAAAACTAGCCTCTATGCATCTAGCAGCTTTGAGTGCTTGGGACAAGATTCAGGCTTTAGAAAAGAAGAGCAAACCTTTTACTAAAATTATACAAGAACAAACATAAGCCTTGAATGATTTTTGCAAAAACTGACTTCAGTTGTAAATAGAACGATATCAGAACAAGAACTTAGCTGAATATTAATTGAATCTTTGCCTTCTGAAAATGCTAATGCACAAGGCAAAATGGTATTTGGGCCGTCAAAGATACGATGAATTATAAATGAATACAATATGCAATCTATATTTAATCTGATAAGATGATCATAGTTGGATAGGAGATAGAAAAAGTTAATTTAAAAAAGCTTGAAGAAAAGTCAAAATGTGAAATGTTTTAACTGTGGTATACAAGGTCATGCAAAAAGGGATCGTAGAGAAGACATTAATAGAAACAAAGTTTTTTCTACAGATAACCCAAATAGATGGTCATAGCCTTTCAGAGTATGCACAAGGCCCTTCAAAGGCCAACTTTGGATCAATAAAATTAGAACAATGGACAGGCAAGGTAAGCCTTTGCCACAGGGGAATCTCCTGGAAGAGCCTTCTGCAGGTGCCCATATCAAATTTGATTCAATCTTTCCCTATCAACATGGGGAAAACTCCCCCACAGAACAATTAAAATATCTACTGCCTACTGTAAAAAACAAAATTTTCTGGATGACAAAACAGCTTTTGAAGATAAAAAAATTAAGAAAATCAATAAAATGAATATTTTGCCAAACCTTTATAAATGATCAAAAACCAAAGTTAACAATACAGATAAATGGCATTAATATTGAACACCTGGTAGACACAGGTACTTGTAGACACAGGTAATTTAAGTATAATTGTGCTAAAATCTTGCCATTCAATTGGCCTCTTCAAGAGGTAAACATACATGTTCTTGTTATCAGATCTTTATCTGAGGTGAAACCAAGAACAGGGTGGATCAAAAGCATACGACTTAATGAGCAGAGAGGAAAATTAAAAGAATACATAGCAAACATAGCAATTAAGTTATGGTCATATGAAGAAGGACACTAAAGAAATCCCACACTAGCTCAGAACTGAGTATACTAAAGGGTTATTAATTTAGGGGAAGACTCACAGATCACAATCCTCTGCTGGAACAGGGAACAGCAATTGAATCCCGCAGCTGGAGAAGAGGCCAGGCATGCACTTTACATTGGCATATATAGCATAAGAGGCCACACCCAAGTGGGTGGGTAATTTTAAGGCTACTGGTGGTAGGAATTCCTACAGCACCTCCCCCTTTTGTTTAAATAAGGAAGTTCTAAGCCTAATACCAAATTATATACAATAAGAGCAAATATCAGGTATAAAATTAGAATTACAACCAGCATAAACAATATCAAGCAAGAAACATGTGATAAATGTTTCAATAATTATCCTATCTTAATGAATTTAAGTCTTTTATATAAATAACTTGGCCAAGTCATGAGAGGAAAGTAACTACAACTATGTAGTCTTCAACCCAATTGAAGACACAAGCAGGGAAATAAAATTACATAAGCAGGAACTACAATCAAGCAATTTCCAGAAATGTGCATCAAATAACAGAGACAACAGGCTACATGGGCAATCACCCAAAGTCTCATTTGCAATGTTGGAGCAACCATCTTTGGCTAAGGCCTAGAAAATTTGACAGAACATTTTCAAGGGCAGGAAATTTTTTAAAACTGTCTTACCCTGTCTTGGCAAGATTTGATAGTCCTGCTTATCCATTTCAAGATACCATGTACCTTGTCAGTGGTTGAGGCCTGTGCAGTTCCTTGCAAAAAGGCCAGTTTCGACAAGAAGAAAATAAGCTCCAAGTGGAACATCTTTAGTAATCAACATTGTCTCAGGAATAGATCAATGGTGTCAGAAGCAATCGTGTCTCACGTCAACAGAAATCTAAGTTATTTAAACACCAAGTTCTACAGCTCTTTGAAGTGGTTGAAGTCTACCTATCTATTCAGAATACAATTTCTATGTATCTTACAGAACCTGATTAGTCTAACTATAAGTATGACAAACATGGATAACTATTAACTTTAACATATATCAAGCAAGAATTACAGTTACTATGTTTTATCTACATTATCTTTTATCATAACTAGGGAAAACTATAATTACATCTATTTATTCTTAAACTCCATCAAAGACCTCAGAAGGATGCACCTAAGCTAACAGGAAGTTCATTGTAAGCAACTTTCAAAACTCTAAAATTGACAGAGACATCTAGCTGCCTGGACAGTCACCCAAAGTTCTTCTGTAATGTTGGGGCATCTAATCTCCAGCCTACAGGCCTATAGTATCCAGCATACCTTTCCATGATGCAGGAAATCTGAAGATCTCTTCTTTGTAATAGTAAAGTCCATAAATTGCTTTCTTCTGTGTCCTGCAGAATGTCTGACAGACTGTTTTACAAAGCAGGAACGATGAAGGACCATCTCACCTTTAGACAAGTTCAACATTCATTTATCTGTGGGTCCTGCATGTCCACTTCAAAGAGAATAACGTTAAGCAGTCCAGGCAAGGGCAGTTTCTTGCACAAATGGTTAAAAAACTCCATAAGGAGTCTCTTCGATGACCATTTTCCTCTTGAAGTAATTGGTGTTCCCAGGAGCAGATGGATTTCATGTAATGAAAAGTCCTAAGTTATTAAAATATTTAAATTCCATATTCTGAAGGTCTCTGAAAGATTTGAAGTGTACCTATCTAACTGAAATATATCTCTATAGATCTACAAAACCTAACTAACATGACTAGAATGCTTGAGTATTATAGATGATTATTTATTAAACTTTATTTGTTAATTGTGCATTACATTTTTAACTGAGCTGCACAAACACAATACCTTAATTAAGAGCATATATATATATATCACAAAATTGACCTTAAATATGTATCAATAAATCAAGATCTATACCAATACAAGGTATCCACCTCTATATCATGTCCGTCTTTAAATGCATACAAACCTTTATAAAAAAAATTTAGGGAATTTGAGCATAGTTCTCTCCAAACTACTTCCTGTTTTTTGTTGGGCAAAGTAATTTTGGGGGCAACCTTTCAGGGGATCTTGGTACATCAGACCACATTAGTCTGGAAGGAGCTCTGTGTGTTTCTTTGGAATGGAATGGCTGAGGTACCAAGCAGAAAAACTGTCAACAAATGGCACCAACATGGACAACTGCATTCACATAAAACCTGAGAGAGCATGGGAGGTAATTTTAGACACAAAAGAACAGAGTTAATCATGGCTTCTTGATAGTAGCATTTTCTCAGGTGGTCTCTGTTTGCTAGAGAAAAGCACAGCTCATTAGAGAGAGGCTTCCTGACTCAGCTTTAGTTGCAAAAACCTTGCAGAACTTTTAAGAGGCCCCACCAAAAAACACTTAAATGATGTTTATTAATAGCCAACAGCATGTTTCTTGGTGGTGGCAGGGACCTTGAAACTCCAGAGTTGTGGCAATAAACTTGGCTTCCACCAGTATCTCCCCAATGAATCTAAACTCTCAGAAAGCTAAGTAATGGTGTATATGCAGCCATCGGTGCCACTGCTTTAATTCTAGCTATATTGATTAGCAAAATAAATACTCATGTGGTCAGAAAAGAGAGATGTACAGTAAAAATAGATTCAGATGAAGAAAACCTCTAAACAGTTTAAGTGTGTTTAAAAATATATGTAGGCTTGGGAAAAAAATGAAAAAAGAAAAAATACTTTTAAAAAAGAGAGTAGTGGGTTGTAGAGGCATACACCTTTAATCCCAGCACTTGGGATGTAAAAGCAGGGTGATCTCTGTGTGTTCAGGGACACCCTGGTCTACAGAGTATGTTTTAGGACAGTCAAAGTTATACAGAGAAACCATGTTTTCAAAAAACCAAAAATTAAAAATAAAAATAAAAGAAATAGAGTTTAAAATAAAGCCCCATAAACATGGAAAATGCACAGAAAATCTGGATACTGTATGTTATTGTGTTGTCTTTCATGGTTTTATGGCTGAGGAAAGAAAAACAGTTGCTAAAAGGCATTTGATTATAAATACAGCTGGATTAATCCAACATATATATTTTGAAAATGCCTTGACTTCAAAATTTAAGTCAAAAAATATATTACTTTGGGAAAGAGGTTTTGCTTTTGTTTCCTCAGGCAATGAGAGGCTGTGAATTCATTCTGGGCTAAGAAAAATCAGGTTTGACTAAGGAAAACCTCCTAAAAAAATGTCTCATGGAAATGGATGCCATAGATGAACCTGTAATTCAGAGGACGTCTATATGATATTCCTTTAATGCCTACATCCAGAACAGCCTCAAGAATGCTGACTGAGATTATCAAGCATCACAGAATATTCCAGTCAGGACTCGACAATAATCCTAAATTTTCTTTAGGTATCCATAAGATTATCAGTGCTCCCAATCAGCAGGTAGCCTAGAAAACTATGCCCACATTACCCCAAAATATATTTTGGACGTTTGTCTTTGTTTACAGTGTTAGTTACAAGTTGTTATGGATAATGGTCAGGACAAAAGGTAAACAAAGGAGATTGGATTCAGATCTTGTTTTGGAAAAGGGGGGAGGGGAGGATTGCTGTGGGATGGTCTTTTATTCTGTAAAGATTTGTCACTTGTATTGGTTTAACAAAATGCTGATTGGCCAGTAACGAGGCAGGTAAGAACAGGCAGGGATACTAGAATAGGAGAGCTCTTGGAAAAGGAAAGGCTCAGTCTGCATATATTACCCAGAAACAGAGGAAGAAAGGTGAGAATGCCTCGCTAATGAAAGGTATCAAGCCATGTGGCTAACACAGAAAAGAATTTTCGGTTAATATAAGTTATAAGAGTTAATAAGAAACCTGAGGTAATAGGCTAACCACTATATAATTAATGGAGACCTCTGTGTATTTCTTTGGGATTGAACAGCTGAGGGACCAGGCAGAAAAACCTCTTTTAACATCAAAGTGTCCACAAAAATTTTCAGATGAAGCTGAAAGAGAATTGGTTCTGGCTGTGAAAAAAATTTCAGAATAAACATATAGATTGCTTGTATTCAGAGATTGTTTGTATCCTCATTTTTCTAACTTCTCCCATTCTCCTTCAGCAATTCTTATACAGAGAGAAGATAATACGCTGGAATGGATTTTTTGTCACACAAAGAGAAAAAAAAACTTATATATCTTTGTAGGAACAGTTTCTGATATGATTTTAAAGGAAAAACTGAGACTTTGCCAATTAACAGGAATGGACAGAACAGCAATTATAGTACCTTTCATTAATGCTGACACTTCCTCCTTATGGAGAAAAAATGAACATTAGCAAGGAGCTTGCATCAAATTTTTGGGAAAGATTATCAACAATTATCCCTGAAAAGAAGAGACTTTGGTTTATCAAAAGAACCAATTGGGTCCTTCCCCGGATTGTATAGGGAACACAAACATCTTGAGCCTCTACATTACATATGGATTCAAATAAACCAGGAATGGCAGGTTATAAGTCAGAAAATTTAAGCAATGCGGCTCATATCCCTTATCATTCTTTTCGAAAATCTGAATTATATACTATTCATGTGGTATTATTAGATTTCTCAGAACATCTTAATATAGTTACTGACCTCAGCATGCAGAAAGAGTTGTTTTGCACATGGAACCTGGTGAACTTATTAGTGATGATTGAATATTAACACCTGTATTTAACAAGTACAATGAAAGTCAGGAATAGGAATCATTCCACATATATCACGTATTTCAGATCCCATATGAGCATACCTGGCACTTTAGCACAACAAAATGAAAAAATTAATCATCAATTAATAAGAAATGTGCTGGAAGTCTTAAAATTTCATTTAAAAACACAATGTCATTGACAAGGGTTTGAAATATAAATTGTATTTCACTGGGCAACAAGCCAAGGAAATTATAAGAAAATATATTATTTGTTATTTGTGTTACCAAACTCCAAGAACTAAAGGAATTACCACAAAGGGAACTCAAAGAAACAAAATTTGTAAAATGGATTTGTTTTATTTTACAAAATTTGGAAAATTAATCTATGTACAGCATATCAAAAATAGTTATTCAAGATTTTGTAGGGCAACTTTTTGAGTTTCTGTAAAGGCTGATGCTGGATTTGTACATCTCATAGAAGCTATAGCCATGATTGCAATGTGGCACACACATTTAATCCTGGCACTGAGGAAGCAGAAGCAGGTGTAAT
>PVIU01025298.1:0-24016 GCA_004026605.1 Ondatra zibethicus
CTGGGTGGCTGGGTGGCTGGGTGGCTGGGTGGTTGGGTGGTTGGGTGGTTGGGTGGCTGGGTGACTGGATGGTTGGGTGGCTGGGTGACTGGGTGGCTCAGTGACTGGCCCCTTATATCCTCCTTCCCTTGTTCTCTCATTGCTTCTCTTCTTCCTCATTTCTCCTATTTAAACTCTCTGTCTGCCAGCCCCACCTAGTCTTGTTCCTGTCTCACTGTTGGCTGTTCAGCTCTTTATTAGACACATCCGGTGTTTTAGGCAGGCAAAGAATCACAGCTTTACAGAGTTAAACAATTGCAGTGTAAACAAAAGTAACATCCCTGAAAATAATATTTCCCAACAGGCGTACAGGCAGACATGGTGCTGGAGAGGGAGCTAAGAGTCCTACATCTTGACTCACAGGCAACAGGAAGTGAGTGTGCTGAGACACTGGTTGTATCTTGAGCATTGGAGACCTTAAAGCCCGCCCCCACAGGGACACCCTTCCTCCAACAAGGCCACACCTCCTAATAGTGCCACTCCCTCTGAGCTTATGGGGGCCAATTACATTCAAGCTACCACAAGCTCTTCAGTCATTTCTAAGTGCACAGTCAGGGCCTTTCAGTGCATCTATAGTACTGTGTACCAGCCTGGAATACAGTAATGGCCAGGATGTCACTTCTGACATTAGACCACCGCTTTCCTCTGCCTGTTTCTCTTTCCTTGCTTTGAGGGCTGCTGACTCATGGTCAGCTGCCCCATTAGAGGCCAGGAGCCCAGGAATAGCAACTGCTATGTAATAGGGTGGAGGAGGCCTGAGGGTGACCCTCAGCCACCTGGGAGACTTTGGTAGTGGTTCGTCGAAAGGTGGAACCTGATGAGAGGCTGACCCAAGCTGGGACATGAGACCTGCAGAAACAGAGGTGGCCTATGGCTTTGTGGTCAGTTTTAGGGGTCCCTGGCTGGTGCGATGCTGCACTGTGGGGCAATTTACACAGCGGTCCGTGAGACCAAGGCTTGGTGCCTTCTGTTTCTCTGAAGTGGAGGATTCGGGTCTTTCCTGCCAGCTCGCAAGCCCCATGCAGGGTGACCCACACACACAGGGCGTACAGAGCCTAGTGCCACACGATGCTAGCTGTCGCTTGGAATCATGCCTCATGTGTCTTGTGCCCCTTATTCGCTCTATTGATGACAATCTCGACTTGGGGTCAGAGGCAGTTTAGTTGTGACCTTCTACTAGAAAAGATGGTTCCCCTTGACTAGTCCTTTCTCATTCTCAAGAACCTCCTGACCTGAGGTACCAGTGTGCTCTCTGAGGTGGCCTTGCTGTCTCTCTTTAGTGTAAGTTTCTCCTTCCTGTTAGTGTTTCAATAGCCCATATGTTACAGACACTTTCCATGCCCTGAGGAGACTTCCGTGGTGCTCACTAGGAATGAGTGCACCCCTCAATGGGGTTCTCCTAAAGCACCCATGGGAAGTCTGGCCCCATTGGTCCACAGGGGTCCCACCTGCCTGCCCAGCAGGGAAGCAAACCCCAGGGGAGTCTGCACCCTTCCCATCCCTAAGGATGTCCTCAAGCTCTCTACAGCACAGACACACAATGGCACCTTCATCAGGGATGATATGGCAAAAAGCTCCAGTACTATCCTTAGTGTCTTGTTTGCTTTTGTTTGTTCCCAAAGAGACTGTCTTCAGCTTCTGGGAGGTGAGGACAGAGCTCTTCCCATGGCTGGAGTGAGCTGAGTCACCTGCCGTGAGTTGGAGTGTGATATCGTTTTATGTCATCTGCTCTCCACCCAACCCTTGGCTAATCCACAGTTGGTGGATGTCTCCTGTGTGTGTGGGGGGGGGTGGGGGGAGGTCTTTCTCATCTCACAGAAGTCCTTGAGCCCTTAGGTCTTCCCATTTAGCTGGATGTTTTATTATCGCCTATCTGCTTTCCCCCTTCCCTTCCTTCCTTCCTTCCTCCTCCCTCCCTCCCTTCTTTTCTTTCTCCCTCTATCCCTCTGTCCCTCCCTTTCTCCGTTCCTTCCTTCTTTCCTTTCTTCCTTCCCTTCAGCATCTACCCTTTTCTTGATTATGAAAGTGAATCTTTGTGTGGTGGTTTGAAAGAAAATGACCCCCAAAGGGAGTGGCACTATTAGGAGATGTGGCCTTGTTGGAGTAGGTGTGGCTTTACTGGAGAAAGTGTGTGTCACTGTGGAAGGTGGGTTTTTGAGGTCTCTTATGCTCAAGCTAAACCCAGTGAGACAGTTCACTTCCTGTTGTCCATGGAGCAAAGAGGTAGAACTCTCAGCTCCTCTCCAGCACTATGTCTGCCTGCATGCTGCCTTGTTTCCCACCATGACAATAATGAACTAAACCCTTGGAACTGTAAGTAAGCCACTCCAGTGAGACATTTTCCTTTACAAAAGTTGCTGCAGCCATGGTCTCTTCACGGCAATAGAAACTCTAAGTAAGACACCTTCTTTTAGTAGATCTTTAAATAATTCACGATTGTATGAAAAACAGAAATCAAAGCTGCAGCACCCCTTAAGACGACGAATGATGTTCATATGCAGCATCCCCCTGGTGTTGAGACAAGAAGGTCATGGTCAGATGGGGGTGGCATGGAGCTACTGCACCTGAGGTCTGTTTTCAGATCCTAGTTGTGCCCCATGTCCATTTGTAGGACCTGGGAAAGTAACTGATCTCCATGAATACCATCCCACAGACTGGTGAGGATAAAAGAGGGAATGAAGGTGATCTTGAAGGTCAGGGCTCCAGACAGGGTGAGCATTCCATATACATCAACATATCCCAAATCCAGCCCATGGCCAACTCACAGACAGAGCCACTTCAGACTACCCATGGCAGTGACTGGCACCTTTCATCATCCAGTAGCCCAGGTACCATTTCTGATGCCTCTTCGTCTGTTACTGTCCATTATCTGTGCCTTGGTCACATTACTTCACTGCCTTATTTATATGTTTTCTATTTGTCTCTTAACATCACTTTCTAAGATCTGCAAACCCTCAAGGAGTTGGGACCTTTAGTAAAAAGATCAAATGGTATGGCCCCTGAGGAGAATAGTTTGGTAAGTCCTTGGGAAATTGAACATGGAATTACCATGAGACCCCTCAGCTCCACTCCTGGATATTTACCCAGAGATATTGAACATAGGGGTCCAAACAAAACTGTGCACACTCATGTTCACCCCAGCTCAATACATAGAGATCAATGGGTTAAAACAACCCAGGTACTTCCCACCCATCAGGAAATAAATCCATAAACGAAATTTGGTATACCCATGCAATACTATCCAGTCGTGATAATATTGTTTCTTTGAAATTCAAATTTTATGGGGGTGGTGGCGCATCCCTTTAATTCCAGCACTCAGGAGGCAGAGGCAGGCAGATCTCTGTGAGTTAGAGGCCAGCCTGGTCTACAGAGCGAGTTCTAGGACAGGCTCTAGAGCTACACAGAGAAACCCTATCTCAACCCCACCCCCAAAAAGAAGAAATTCAAATTTAACTGATATCATATTTAACGGATATCACATTTTTCATCAAACAAACCTGTCCCCAGCCTGATAGGGGTCCCAAGACAGTTTATTGGGGCTCTGATGTCATTTGACAGTCCTACAGGTATTGTCTCTGTCTTTTGGAGTCTCCCTGCCCCATGCCCACCACCAGAGAAGGCTTTCTTTTTCTTTCTCTCCACACTCACATCACAGCCAGGCTGGGGAGAAAGCTGGTGACTTCTTAAGGCTCTACTCAGCTCCTCACTCAGCCCTTTGCCACTTGGTTAGCATTGACCTAGTGCCCAGTGTCCTGGGCTTTGCCTGCCAGGAGGCTGTGGCGTGGCTGACAACCTGTGTAAGCCTTATGGACTATTTAGGTGCTTCATCTTGACAGTGGGGCTGCAACCCCTTCACCCAACCCCGGGTCTCTTTCCGAATGCTCAGGCTGGTGATGTCTCTGGAACTCTCTGCAGCAGGCAGCCATCTCTGGCAGTGCTGCCCTAAGTGAGGCTGCTGTTTCTTCATCCTGATCTTCAGCATAAGCAATATCCTCCCACCGGGGCTCCGATGACAGCAGTTGGCTTCAAGAGCACAAATTAAAACGATGACACCAAGAGCATTAATGGTGTTAGCAGAGTCAACACGGAAAGCATCGCGGGCTCCCTGCTTAATATGAAGAGTGACTAGGCAAGGCGCTGGCCTTGCAGCCAAGCCTTCGTGCTAAGGACACTGGTGGGGAGAAAGAAGGAGGGGAAGAACCCTGCCCTGCCATTCACCTGCTACTGCCCAGCTCATCTGGTATCCCTGTGGGGCTGTGGGAGAGAAGGTAAAGGTTAGGGGCTCTCAGCAAATATTTGGCAGGCTGTTCCCAGTGCTGACGGCTTTGGACACAAGGTAATTCTGTACTGAAGGGCTTGTGATCCCTGAGCAAATGCCTGGCCTAACTAGTAACTCTATGGCTGAGCCAACCCATCATCCCCTGGGACAGGCAGGAAGGGAGAAGATGGGTCCAGCACACAGGTGGACGGTTTGGTGAAAGAGCCCACTTGCTGGGGGATGCTTTCCTGTGTGGCCTGGAGCATTGGGCTTACAGTATTTTGTTATCTATGAAAATACAAACATCATACAGCAGCCTCTGAACCAGGGGTGGGGTGGGGGATAGGAAATGTGGTCTGACCAGGGGCCTTGCTTATTATTGGATCTCGTGATTGAATGGCACAGTGAATAAATGAACAAATGACCCAGAATTCAATGGGTCCCCTGATTCCATCCCATGGGTCTCGGGTTGGCTTCCTGGAGAAGGACTTAAATAGAAGTGGGTGGGGGAGGGGGAGCTGAGAGGCAAGGGAAGGGTAGATGCAGGCAGAAAGAACACCATATGCAAATACATGAAGGCAAAGAGGTCATGACACAGTTGAGAACCACCAGTACTTCCAAATGACTGGTACATAGAGCTCAGTGTTTGACAGAGCTATAGATGGAGCCAGCAGCAGAATCCAGAGATACATAAAGATCTTGGATTCCTTCTGGAAGTGTCTGAAAGATTTTTAAACAAGACCTGATTTATGTTCTAAACTGTCTCTGCAGAAGTGAGTTTCTTCATTCTCATTATCAATGTATTATAAATGCATTAGTACCTATGGTATTATGGGTCTTAATAGGCAGAGTCCCTAATAGGTATAATGTGACCACACATATGTGTTTGGCCAAAAGTGAGACCCCAGCCCTCTAACACTCCTATATCCAAAGAGTCTAGAATGTAATATTAAGTTGGAAGCATCACCCCAGCCCCTGGCCTGGGAGTTTTGCTGGTCCAGACTCCAACTCCCAGCATGCCAAGCGCTGACCTGCCCTGGGGGAGGGTCAGGACCACTCCCACAGGGTATTTAGGCAGCCCCCAGAGAAGGAACACGTGGTTTCAGGTTTTGCATGTGTTCTCCCTCTGTCTTCCCCCCTGCCATGCTCCCGGCCACCAGAGAGCACGGCATTCATTAAATGTGGGCATTTTTGATTTGGTCTAATCTGGTTTGATTGGAGTTTTTTACACCTGCAGAGAGGCTTGGTTAGGAAATATTGCTAACAATATATAATTAAACAATTTCTCTGTAGCAACATGTCCTCATTTCATTTCTGCTGCTGTGATAAAAACCAACACAGGGGAGGAGGTTTATCTGGCTCACAATTCCAGGTCACAGATCATCACTTCAGGAAAGTCAAGGCCGCCGTAGGGAAGTCCTGCAGCCGCCACAGCACACCCAGAGTCAAGAGCTGAAGGACATGAACACACCCATGCAGCCTGCTTGCTGCTTATACCTGGTGAACTCTCTTCACGTCAGGGTCCAGCCTAGGGTATAGCGCTGCCCAGAGTGGGCCTCAATTAATAATGAAGAGAAGACAACCCCCACATAAAGTTAGATATGGTGGCACGTTATGTCTATAATCCCAGGGGTTCCGCATTGAGACAGAAGGCAGAGACAGGGTGATCCCTTGGACGACCAGCCAGGCTGGAGGCAAACAACAAAGAGAGTCTATCCCCGAGGCTGTCTTCTGACCACCACACAGCTATCTTCTATCCCAAAGCTTTTGAAGATAATTTTGATTTAATTTTTTTTCAGTTTATAAGATTTTTTTCTAAATAGACTTGCAGTAGCAGAAAATGCTTCTAATGTATTTGGGGACTCTGTGGGAGACGCTTGCTGTGATTTATGTTTGGCGAGTCTCTGGCTCTCTCAGGTATGAAAGCCAGAGATATTTGTTTGCCGACTGCCCGGTCATTTATCACAGACACCCCCAGATAGCAGCCATGGCCAAGCAAACTGGCCATTACAGCTTTCCATGAATGATGCTCAGAGAAACAGAATGTCAGAGCCGATGTCTTATTCTTTGTCTTTGGAGACAGAAGTTGCACCTGACATGCCCGAAGATGAAGTCCACTCTTGCATGACAGATTGCACATACTCCAGTCAAGCTAATGGGGAGATTCCAAAACGGATGAAGCCACCCTAGGACAAACTAGCCTGCTTGGTTTTGGCTTATGTGAACAAAATGGCTCTGAATTTGCATAATTAAAATGCGAATGTCTTTTCAGATCATAACAATGGGTAATTAACACTGCTATTTGTCAGCTGGGAACTATGTGAGAAGGAGGCTATTAGAGCCAGCCGTTTTATTTTGGGCTGCAGCTCGTGGACAATCAGGGCTAATTGAATCACCCCCAACTCAGCGGAAATGAATGAAAGGGACTATCTATCGGCAGCACCAGCCCGGCTCGCAGTCAAGCTGAGGAAGACGGCTTGCTTCAGCAGCCCTGCTCAGGATCAGAACCCTGACCCAGCCTTGAGGACAGCAGCCTGACAGTCTAATTTAGAAGCGTTGCTTAAAATCTTAATCAGAGTGCTGGAATTAACAGAGGCGAGTTTTGACACCATGTTTGTCATTTATGGTTATCATATTTAATAAACGTTGAAATGGTTTTGCAGGTATGGAAACAGGCACGTCTCTGAGACAGTCTCTCTTGGCTCTTTCAGGAAAAGAAAAATGTCATTGTGGGGAATGAAGACGTAACACATCCATCAGAGCCCGCCTTCCTTTTATTTTGTGCTTCCCTGAAAGCTATCTGCTCTCCTAAGCCCGAGTCCATCTTCTCTGCGCAAGTGATATCTTGATTGACACATCTCCAAATAAGCTTGTGAATAGCTTTCCGTATTAACCTCAGAATAATTCAGATGTCAAATTACAGCTCACAGACTCTCTGACTCCTCATGAGCTCCAGAATGAATTTTTTAAATATTTGGGAGAAAATATTAAATTTTGCTCAGGTAGGGTCAAAGTTCATATCATTTGGTAATAAAGAGCCGCAGAGGGTGTTTGCCCAGAGAAGGCTGCATCGATTTTATTTTGTGCAACAGCTGCAGATCTGGGTGACCCTCGGTGGGCTGTTTAGCAGTTGCTTGTGCTGCAGGCAGCTTTTGGCATTTTTGCAGTTTGCCGTGGGTTTCCTTCGGACGGAAAAGGGGGGAAAAAGAAAAGAAAAAAAAGAAAGAAGAAAAGAAAAAGAAAGATGCAAGTTTTGTCGCCTCCCAGGTGCAGGACTCTAGGCTGATGTCATCCCTAGATCTCTCAATATGCAGCTTTAATTGCGGCTCTCTGCAGAAGGAGAGAGCTTCCATACTTGTTTTCATTACCATGGCTAGGCGGCACGGGCGCATCACTCCTGTCTTGCAGACTCTGCAGAAGCATCCTCGCAGGCAAGAAGGCGAAGCAGTGCTTGCTGGAGTGATAATGACCGCTTGGCGGGATATTTCTTGGATGCTCTGTAATGTGTGGCTGAGAAAACTCATTATTACTGGCTGTTTGTGTAGCTGTAAATATTTAACCAGGAATGCTACCTGCTTTGTGGAAAGGCTTGCTAATTATACCTGCTTCTCTCTATAATTACATATTGTTGTAAAATGCTATGATAATGACACAACTGTGTCTTTCTCGGGAGGGGTAAATTTATACCGACTGCGGCCCCTGAATTTCCATAAGCAATTAGTCCGCACGTTTATATCCCCGTGTTTTCCTGTGATTTTATTGAAAGGAGAGATAATGAATTAAATCCAATTATAGCAAGAAGACATCTAGTAAGTTGATGCATATTTTCGTAAACAAAACAAGGAGGGAAAGAAGGCTCCTGCTTCACCACAGTGGAAGTGGTTGGATCAATCAGAGTGATCAGGCTGGGGCGGGGACCCTGGGGAGCAGCCCCTGATGGAGACTGGGGTTCTCAGGATGAGGTGCATCTTTGAACTGCATATTTCCCGCGTAAAAAACGTGGAGAGTACCTGTGTCTTGCAGCCTAATGAAAGGTAGAACATCTCTACAAGAAAATCGATTTCTGCCTCGACTATAGCAAACCCAAGGCAACCACCCACCATTCCCGGGGTCTTTTGAGTAAGGTTGGAGGTAGAACCTGGAACTCTGGGAAGAGGAAACAAACAGCCTGAATTTACTACTATGGAGTACAAGTATTCCTCCTCCTTGGGAATCTGCTGAGTTTCTTTGGGGGAGGGGTGTAGCGTAGCATCTGCAGCATGTCTCTAGGCTGCATCTGCTTCACCCCAAGGCTCAGGCATCTGCTTTAATCAGGAGGCTGTTTATTCAAAAGACGCAGAGCCAAAATGCTTGAGAAGCCAAACGAAAACCAAACAGAACAAGCGTCTGGGCGGCAGGCACACTCTCTCCCACCAGCTCCCTGCACCTTTACTGTCGTCTCCTGTTTGCTTCCTCAAAATTTTTTCTCTCCAGCCCCTCCCCCTCTGTATAAATGCAAACGTCTTGAAATGTCAAGTGCAAGGAAGTGACCCTTCCTTTAGCCGCACAGGGGATGATCAGGCCCTGATGTCCTTGTCATTTCAGACACACATGAAATACCCAGGGTACAGACTTTCTGGGACAGTTTGGGCCTGGTGACAAATCTGCCTTTGGGTTCCCTGACTATTCCTCCTAACACCTCGGTAAACAGGAGGATGTCGACATTTACTGCATCGAAGAATAACAGGAGCTGGCCTGGCCTGGGCTGGCCAGTGAACGCCAGGCTGACTGAGGACCCTAGACTGATAGGTTGTCCTGCTGGGCTCTGACAAGGGACTGCATTCACTTCGATTTCCTCTCAGGGGCTAGACTGGAGTGTGGCTGCCAAACAGTCTACTGTCGATACAGTAAAAATGCTAACCCTCTCCATCTAATCCATTCCAAGGGAGAGCTCTTTACATAAATGCCTGTTCCATTGCTTCATTTTCAGAAAAGGCAATCAAATAAGATTGAACCGTACAGGCTGCTGTACAGTGCATTTGTGTATGTTTCAGAAAGCACAGTGATTAATTTTGAGACACAGCATTTTGTGTTGTCTTTGACTATTTTCTTCCTGGCCATTTTTTAAGAGCTCTGAAAATCAATGATATGCTTCGCCGCCATCCATCTTTATATAGTAATAAATTAAGTGGGAGGTATTGATATTTTTGACTGAGCTTTTAAAATTTACATACTAATGACAACTATACCCTGGCGACTCCTGATTTCTGCTGTGGCGTGCTGTTCCTGGGGTGGGGAGAGTCTCGCCTGTAAGTAGCTCAGACCCTGGGTCAGTGGGCACAGAATCTCGGCCCCAGACTTGTGTCCCTCTGCTGTCTACATACCAACCTTTCATCCAGGGCTGGATGACAGGACAAGGTGGTCTCGAGGAAGGAACAGAGCATTGCCTAGAGGAAAGGCCACTGGTAGGGTGGCGTTCATCAGATGGTATACACTGGCCCAAGGTTTAATATTGGTGTAGACTGGCTACAAGGAGTTTCCCTTGGCCTCCTTTCATACAACTGTAGGCGTTTTGGGGAAGGCACAAAAGTATCGCATGCCCTTTCTATTCCTTAAAGGAAAATGAATCAGGCTTTGATATTGAGAGCCAAGGTGAAGCTGAACTTCCGGTGATTTCTAAGTTTGAGCAGGACAGACAGCATCTATACCGCCTGCCCTCTCTTCCCTCCAGAAAGGGTAGGTGCCCTAACATTCGGGAGTCTTAAGCAATGGTGCCGATGGAGGTCAAGACCACTGGGGGACTGAACTGTCTGAACCTCATCTCTTCGGTCAATCTGAGTGAGGCTGCTACTGCCACTGTCGGGGGGGGGTGCCACAAAACTGGTGCAAAGACCTCAACTTCCTTAGCACAATTATTCTGGGGACTTGGGACAGCCTTGATGTGCACAGCAGTTTATTTGCAGAGATTAATTTGTCAGTAATATTGATTGTTGGGGCCTGTTCATTCTATTTAAGATTCCACAAGGCGCGGGCAGCAGCAGCTTGTTCACGGTCTGTCCCTCTAGGATTTCCAGGATGTGGCAGAGGCAATCAGAAGAACCACAGCCAGAAAGTTCTGTCAAACCAGACACTGCTAGGCCAGTCCCAGAGGAAAGGGGCTGGGGGTGGAAATTTTTGTTTACATTTTGCCAAAGCAGCAATAAATTGCGCACGTGGAGACTCTCTGTTTCGCCTTGTGAGACCTTTCCAAAGTGGGTGAGCCAGTGATTGGGTACCCAACATCTAGAGAGCTGAGTAGAGTCTTTCTCCACTTAAATCATCACTCTGATCTTTGCAATATTATGACTGCAGAAGGCTGGCACCTCAGGTTGCCTGCTGCACGAAGCCTGCCCAGGTCCACTCTCCTGTCCAGGAAGAGCCTTAGCAAGCAAGAGTGTGTGGAGAGAGAGGAAAGAACACCGCAGAGGTATGGAGGAGAGCCACTTTCATCAGCTGGGCTTTCAGGATGGTTGGGAGCCCGGAGGACGATCATGTTACACTTCCCTCAAAACCCGCCTTGTTTGCCTCTTCCCGCCTCCCCCTTCTTTCTTTTCTTTGAGTGTTTTTGAAATGAAAGAGTTTTTTTCTTCCAAATTACGCTGCGAGGCAAATTCTTGAACGGTGTAATAGAAAATGTTACACAATATTCCTTACTGGAGCTATTGACATTTTGGATAGTTGTGACACTTTGATTTTTCTCAAAACATATGGATCAAGCCTGGTTGCCTTATTGGACAGGAAGCCCTGATGAAAACCCCTCCTTTATCTGCCTTTGTGTCCTCTCCTCTTCTGTTTGCTCATGGCTTTCTCTCTGAATATAATCGCGCTTTTCTTAGGCTGTCCAGGGAGTCGTTATTGCCCTACTAAATATTTCATGGAACAGAGCACACGGTACCTGCCAGCCATCTCGTACTTGTTGTCAAAAATAAAGGGTTCATCCTTTGGAAGGGGGAAGAGAGAGAAGGTTTATTCTGTTGTTTTTATTTTTAAAGTTTCTCACATGCAGCAAAAGCACAAAGCTCCTGGAAGCCTGGAGGGGGGGCATCTTTCATTTGTCAGGGACAAGGATGGCCACTTATTTATTTATTTACCTGTTTATTTACAGCTTATTCAGCCGAGGAATGTTCTCGCCTTAGATTCTCAGCACTGTTTCCTTGCCGGTCCCTTTCCTATTTGTTCAGAAGGGAAAAGTTCAAAGCGCCTCTCTCGGTGGAGGGAAGAGCTTGCAGCACAGTAACCCTCCAGCACCCGCCTGCGATGACCTTGAGAGGGAAGCTCTAAACGGGCCCCCTTGCAAACCTGCACGTGTGTTTTGTTAGACCAGGTCGGCAGGGGTCAGGGCTCACCTGAGGCCAGCAGCCGGCCTGCCTGCCTGAGCCGCGGGATAATGCATCTTTAAAAGGGACATTCTCGCCTTTGAATGGGCTTAATATGGTCTCTGTTTAAAAAGCTGTCAGAATCCCAAGCACACACTCCATAAAATATAAATAAGTACTTACTGTTTGCAGATGTTGCTTGTTTTTCATAATGTTTGTGTTTGAAGTCTCGAATCCTCACTTCCTGTCAGGCTCCCTCTGCCTCTCCTTCTGGTTTCTGAAGGAACAAGGGGACTTCAGATGGCAGCTTCCCAATGAAGACACTTTCTGTTACATATGTCAGTGTCCCTGACACAATTAGCATTCCCTTTTTCTCCTCTCTCTCTCTCTCTCTCTCTCTCTCTCTCTCTCTCTCTCTCTCCCTCTCTCTCTCTGCTGATGTACACTTACATTAATGGACCCTCTGCCACCTTAACCATTTTTCCTGAAGAAGTTCCTAGATGGGGCCTTGTACTCCTTGATGCTCTCAACCCCATCCCCGTCCTCAAAGTCTTCATAGGTAGTGCAGGTGTCTGGTTTCTTTCTTCCTGCATTTGGCCACATGGCTCATCCCTGACCCATGATCCCCCCCACTATATGCTCTTCCTCAAGTCTCCATCTCGCTGTAGGCAGCTTCTCCCAGAAGAGCCAGTGTCAGTCTGGAGTCTCTCCCTGTATCTGCCTTCACCTCGTCTCCAATTCATCGTCCACATTCTTGGTTACTGCAGGACGGCCGTGGTGAGAGTGATGGATGACGGCACATCTTTTTTTAAAAAAACATGACCAAGTCTCTGGGTGATTTACTTCTGTGTCTTTGATGGGTGATGCATGAAGACAGCTATAGAGGTTATTATTGGTTCCACAGGCCTTCCTTTGACTTGCCTGAATGTTTTGCTATCGTAGTCTCCTGAGCAACCATTCACGCTCCCCGCCACATTCCCACATCCCTGTGGAAGCCCACAGTGAACGTATGTCTACTGCACGTGCTTCTTTTTACAGTGAATGCTTGGGAGTAAACACACCCTGTTTCCCAGTCCTTCCCGTTCTTTGCTTGGGAAATGTCTGTTCTCCATGGTGCAAGGTCATGACACGCTGGAGGCTGAGGCAGGAGGGTTGTGATTTCAAGACCAGCCTAGGCAGTATGGTAAGACCACGTCTCAAATAATAAGCAAAGTAAAACCCGGAAGTGTTTGTTTGGATGGGACCACGTGGGGATTTCCCAGCTCCTGAGGCCTGAGGTCATCGATAAACTCAGAGCTTAGAGCCCGATGGCACGATCCCTTAGGGAGGGCTGAAAGTCGGACTCCCCTTACCCACTTCAACAGCAGTCCTGTAACAAGTATTATTTGCTCTTCGTTTGTTTTATTGTCCATCATGTGGGGAGAGGGATTAAAAAAAAGTAAGACCCATCCAAGCCCCTGCCTAGTTCCTAGGCAACTTGGGGTGGGGTAGGAGATCTGATCCTAGACGCATGCTCAAGACAGCCTATCCTGATGCTTGAATCAGATCAGGGGAGTCGGCTTCCTCCTTAAAGCCTAGAAACCAGAAATCAAGATGAAAATCCCTCGGCCCCAAAGCCTTACCAATTGATACAATTTGAAAATGGGCAGCTGGAGAGGCTGGGGAGAGAGCTGACATGATGACTTCTCTAATAGCAGAACATTTAAGGTTATAGAAATAAAGGGAAGAGGGTGAAATCAGGCCCGTCGATCTCTGCCTGCAGGCTCTCTCCGCGCGCTGGAAGCTCCAGCAATTATTTCTGCTCTGGCTTTTCCCCTCCTTTCGGCAGCAGTCTGTTTGAAATGAAGCAGAACCAGGCATGGCAGGCTTATCAGTGTCGTTAGCAGACAGGGCGCCCAACACACCTGCTTTTACTTGCTGCTGTTTCAGGCCCTAATGCCACAGAGAATGTTGTTTGGGCCCTTATAATGTGTAAAGATTCATTTATTTCACCTTTTGAACCTGCCTGACCCCCTGGGCCTATGCTGGGGAGGGGGCAGGGCTATCTAAAGCTTTCTTTCCCCCTGGTGCTTAGAAGAAGCTGGTAATTAGGGGTCTGGCCCTGGGGCGGTTGCCATGATAGAGGCTTAAAAGAGGGGTGGGGGCTCAGTCAGGGAGGCGCTGGGAAGAAGGAACTGGGGGATGGTGGCCTGTGGCTGTGGCCTTCCTGGCTCCAGCATGTCCCATGGGCAGGGCTATCCAGAGAGACACAGGTACCCTTTCTCTCAAAGACACCCCCTCTCAACATCATGCACCCTACCTCTTGTTTTCTACAAGCTGACTGAGAAGGTTTAAAGGAATCCTTTAGCCTTGGATCTGGCTATGGGTGCATCCACAGACGATGCCAAGATTTCCCAGTGACCATTGTATGAACTTTGGAAGCCTGCAAAGAGCAATATTTACCGAAACAATTACTTCCCAAAATAATGGAACGTGGGAGGAGTAGTAAACATAGCCATTAATGAAGCTGATAAAATATGAATATCTGCAGGCATTCTGACATTTGATTAAACACTATTAGTTTCGGTGTTGTGTTTTTCCTTCTCATAGTTCAGAGCCTGTCAATATGTCTTGTTTTAGGTCTCAAACATTTTCATAAGCATTTAAGAGGGAAGAACTGGTTCCCAGTACCTGATCGGTCAGGTGCCCAGTGCCCCGTTCTTCCTCTTGTTTGCTTTGCCTGTGAATTCCAGCTGGACATTTCCTCTCTAGAAACCTTAAGATCTTAGTTTCCTAGGAGTGAACAAATAACAACAAACAAAGAATAAAAAAAAACTTCAAATAATCCTGAACTCTTTGGCAGCTTTGATTAGCCCCTTCTAGTTCATTTCTTCGGGCTAGCATTAGAGGTGGGGGCACACCCTCAAGCCTCTGCCAGGACATCTGGGACTCCCTTTGTTTCTGATTTTTGCTTCTTTCAAAGAGGTAGACTGGATGCAGCATTTGTTGTTGGTGCCTAGTTAGTGTTTCCCTCCTGCTGCAAAGAGAATTCCGATTTGATCTCCCATGGAGGACAAACCCTGCTTCAAGATGCTTGTCTCCAGGAGTGGGTTACAGTCCCATCATCCTGGCTACAGTCATTGGTTCTGGGACTTTTGTAACTGTTTGGGGAAAGGAGCTTTCTATGTAGGTAGGCAGTCTTGGCTTTTAGAACATCCAGGAGCATCATGCAGGGAGACCTTGCCTGAAAACCAAATTGGTGCAGAGAAAATAGCTAGGAGGCTGAGAAGAAGGGCTGAGACTTGCTATCACCAGAGCCCCTGATCCAGCCATGCCTGAAGCCATAAAGAGATAGATCTCTAACATATTCAGTTATGTGAACTGGTATATTCCTTCCTTGCTTATGCTGACTTGAAGTTGTATCAAACACAACCCACCGTTAAGGTCACAATCCGACTTCTCCAAGGAGCAAGTCCTCCTTGAGAGACGCCTGTTCACTTACTCATTTGCCAACAATTTCTATTAGAACGTGTGTTGGTGAGTGTGGGCGAGGTGGGAAGGAGAGGGACCTAGAAAGGAGAGTAAGAGAGCTTCCCAAGCATGCCTCCAGACCCCGCAACCCCACTGGCCCATTCTACAGACAGGAAAATGCGGCTCCCAGCTATTTGGTTCATGAGCACACAGCTTGGTTTCACACGGAACAAAGGTTCAGAAAGCACATCCCTAAAGAAGGCGGAGGGTCTCAGAAACTTAGTTCCTGGCACAGGTTGCGGTGGTGTGTTGCATTACACCTTCTAACATGTTCTTGTGCTCTTTGCCCACTTTGTTTCCTGCAACCTGTATGGAGCTCGAACTATTTGAGTCCTGAGAAAACTTTTACGGCAGTTAGAATCTTACCAAAATGCAAATTTCTGTTAATATTTAAGTAATCAGACTGTCTGGAATGTGTATTTCAGAGGAGTTTGGATAGGATGGGGGACAGAGGTGGATATCAAAGAAAAGAAAAGCTTGCCTATGCCACAGTGGAAGTCCGTTGCTCTGAGATTCTACATTCTGTCCCTATGTACCCCCTTCTTTTCCTGGCCTGCAGTTTCTCTGTGCTCCTGGGTTGGCTATAGGCCTATGTCTTGACTTCTGCTTCCCGTAGGATGCACTATTTCCCAGTAGGCTTTAGGGCTCAGGGCAAATCCCTTCCCTGCTCAGCTGTGTTGGGCTTGGTTCTTCACTATGGGAAGCTGCTGGGCCTCTTGAAATACTTAGAGTAAACTGGGCAGTGGTGGCGCACGCCTTTAATCCCAGCACTTGGGAGGC
This sequence comes from Ondatra zibethicus, assembly GCA_004026605.1. Classification (NCBI taxonomy): domain Eukaryota; kingdom Metazoa; phylum Chordata; class Mammalia; order Rodentia; family Cricetidae; genus Ondatra; species Ondatra zibethicus. Next base: position 15,922 of record PVIU01025298.1, read on the forward strand.
AGAGGCAGGTGGATCTCTGTGAATTGGAGGCCAGCCTGGTCTAAACAAGTTAGTTCCAGGATGAGCCCCAAAGCTACATAGAAACCCTGTCTTAAAAAAAACCAAAAAAGAAAAAAAAGGAAGAAAAACAAGGAAAAAAAAGAAATATTTAGAGTCTGCAGCAGAAAAGGACTTGAAGCCCATGAACACTGCCTGACCCCTGTGCTTCCCCCCCAAGTTAATGGTTTCATTGATTTAGCATCTTCTCTGTGTGTGTGTGGCTCTCCAATGGTCCTGCATTTTGATTTTAATGGCAAAATGTTCTCAGATTTGTGATAAGATTTACTTATATGTTTTCATGGCACTGGGGATCAAACCCTGGGCCTCTTATCTCCTACTACTACCGAGCTATATCTATTGCTCAAGACTTGTTCTGGTTTTAATAGCAGAAAGTGCCCAGTGGGCCAAGTTGGAAGCTATCTGAAATCTTTCCCTGGCAAAAATTCCATTCTTGTGCACTGGTACAGGTCAAAGGTCACAAGCTGGACTTCTGCAGACTCTCTGAGGCAGAAACAGCTGAGCCTGCAGTCCTGAGAGGTGTGCCTCGCTTTGTAGCACCTGCATCTGGCTGCATCAAGAAGGACTGGGCATCAGAACGTCGGCCCTGTGAGGCCGCCACTGCAGGCTAACCAGTGCCATGCATTTCATCTTAGGATGTTAGAGTTTTAATTTCATCCTGGATTTTGCAAAAGTCAGAGGACTGACTTATGTTTCCTGCCTGTATTTGAGTTCCAGCAGTCCCTCGGGGGACATGGTGCAGGAGGAAATTTTGTAAATTAAGGGGAGAAAATCCCCAAGATACATTGACAGACTCAGAAGTAAGAAAACCAAGCTTTCTTTCATCATTCATTGATTGACTGTGTGTGTGTGTGCACGCGCGCGTGCGTGCATGCGTGCGTGCGTGCGTGCGTGTGTGTGTGTGTGTGTGTGTGTGTGTGTGTGTGTATGTATGTGTTTTCCACAGAGCACAGGATAACTTGAAGGTCCCTGGGGTCATCAGGTATGACAGCAGAAGCCCTTACCTATTGAGTCATTTCACCAGGTCAGAAAGTCAGCTTTTGATAGCAGTTTGATCACGATGATACTTGGCTCCACCCTTCTAATCAGTCAGAGGTATCGGCTGAGCAAGCAGCTCCTTCACTTGCAGGGGAGATGCTGGTGGAGGTTTAGCAGAAACATTTAGTTGACTTGGCAGCGAGTGTGACTAGGAAGCCAACTGAATGATGAAATTTCACCTCGCCTAGAGATTATCCCCAGATCTGTTAACATACCTGAAATAACTGGAACTTTCACAAGGCCTTTGGGGAGCAAGAGAACAAGGCCCCTGAGTGAAGGGACACCATTAATGACTGAGGAGCAGACAGGAGACGGCGCAGTTTAACGGGCGACAATGTCAGTTCAAGCTTCTTCTCTGATACTAGTTTTAAAATGTTTTTGTTTGTTTGCTTTGTTTTGTTGTTTGTTTGTTTTTTGTTTTTCGAGATCTGTTTAGCCCTGACTGTCCTGGAACTCACAGAGATACTCCTGCCTCTGCCTCCCGAGTGCTGAGACTAAAGGCGTGCGCCACCACCGTCTGGCTTTAAATATATTTCAATATCTTATTACAGAAGGTACAATTTTATACAGTAGCAAAAAGAATGGAGAAAATTCTTATTTATTAAGGAGAAAGTTAGTTCTTAATTTGTTCATGTCTTGCTTTCTAAATTCATTCACAACTGTTCATGCACACCTATGTTATGAACATAAGGCTGCACGTGGCATTTATAAAGGTCCTTTGTTTGTTTGAGACAGAGTTCTCTGTGTATCCTTGGCTGTCCTAGAACTCACTTTGTAGACCAGGCTGGTCTTGAACTCACAGAGATCCACCTGCCTCTGCCTCCCCAGTGCTGGGATTAAAGGGGAGCACCACCCCGTCTGCTATAACTGTCCTTTGATATTATGCTCCAAACACTGCTGACATTATTTCACGGCTGCATAGCGTTCAGTCTTACAGAAACCCTTCAACTAAGCAGATTCTCTGTTACTGGGCACAGCTATTCATAGTTCCAAGATAAATACTTGCAGCTAACTGCTCACCCAGGTTCAGCATGTCCCTAGATCCAAGCATATTCTATCAGAAAAAAAGCCCTCAGGAGTCTTAGCTTGGGGTAATGTGCAACCTACTTGGATATCTGCTAAGATTTTGGATGCTTAGATACATATTTTCCCTCAAGCTTGGGGAAAATTGGCCATTATTCTTTCAGCTCCTATCTCTGCCCCTTTCCCTCTCTTTCCTGTCTCTAGAACTCCCATGGTGCACAGTTGGCGCAATAGTATCTGTAAGTACCCTGAGCTCTGTTTACCACACACACACACACCCTGCCCCAGATCTGATCATTTAAAATGGCTTCCTCTTCCATTTCGTCATTTCCTCTGCCTGCCGGAGTCAGCTGTTCAATTCTTCCAGCGAATGTTTCAACTTTTTTTTTTTTTTTGGCTGCAATTTTTGTTCATTTAAAAATTATCTGTGGACTGGATAGATGGATTCCTGGCTAAGAGCACTGACTGTTCTTCCAGAGGACCGAAGTTCAAATCCCAGCATTCTCATCATGGCTCACAATCTCCTGTAACTCCATATGCAGGGGATAGAACACCCTCTTCTGGCCTCCACAGGCAAGTGGTTCACATACATGTAGCAAAACATGTAGTTATGTACACATAGCGAAACACCTGTACAAATAAAATAATAAAATAATTTTTTAAAGTTGTCACTTTGTTTAAAGATAATTTATACCTCTTTGCTAATGTTAAAATGTATTCGCATGTCATTTCCTAGTTTTCCTTACCTCTTGTCTGTATTTTCCTTTAGCATTTTGAGCATATTTAAGAGCTGTTTTAGTCTTCATTTAGTAAATCTGATGGCTGTTTCTTCAGAGTCAGAGACTAAAGATTAATTTTGTTCTAGCAGCTGGGCCGTGCTTTTCCGTTTGTTTAGAATGTCTCCTGAAAATGGGGCACTGGAAATCTCCCAGCTTTGCAGGTTGGAGCTTTGCAGGTTGGCAGACAAGAGGGCTATTAATTCTGGGTATGTGTCTGACCTGAGTTTTTTCTAAGCTCCAAATATTCAGCTGCTTCTAAATGGTTTCCATTTCCCAGCAGCGTCTTCTCTTTCTTCTTGGGACCTTCGCTCTTCATGCATGCTCTCTTCGATCAGTAATTTCTGTCCCCAAGCTCCTCTTCAATTTCCGTGGCCATATCCACTGTTGCTGAGCCTCATGAGACTTGAATGAGTGAGTTGTAACACTTTTGACTGTCTGAGCTCCAAGTTAAGTGGCAGAACCTGGTCTCTCAGGAAGTGTCTGGACACGGTTACCTACTGCAGAGCAGGTCCGCTGTGTCTTCTTTGGTTCAGGAAAGGGAATTTGGAGTTGAGAGGCCTCTTCCCTCACACCAGGCCACGTCACAGTGAGGAGGAGATCAAGGGTGAGTAAGAACAGCTTGACGTTTCCTTCTCGTTAGCGTGGACTGGGTTTGCATGGGCATTTGCCTGGTTGCTCTGGGCTTTTTTGACTGATCTCCCGAGCACACACAAAGCTATTTCACCCGGTTTCTAGTTGTGTTTAATGTTTCCATGAGTGGCAGTGAGAGTCCTCCATCTTACTCACGCCACCCCTGGGCTGATTCATTTTTAAGGTTATTGTGGACTAAGGTATTATGAGAACTGTAAAAACCTGGCATCGAATTCCTCAAGATGCTCTAGAGGGCAGAAGGCTAGTATGTAAAGCCAGAATTTCCAGACTTAATGGACCATAGAATATATATGAATATTATGATATGATACACATATTAATATATTATGTAAGCATCATATGATATCTAATTATTTAAATATTATTGATTTAAAATTATAAAATAGCTATATTTTATATTCATAGCTAAATTACAATTATCACATATCTATAGAGTAAATATAAAAATGAAAATTTAAACGTTTAATGTCTAATATACAATATTGATTTATTATATATTAATTATAATTTGTTCTAGTGAATGAGATAAATATAGTTATATATTTGCATGTATTACTATATATAACATATGGCTTTATGTATGTTAGCATATATATATATATAAAATATGTATTAAAAATAAACATTTATTTAAAGGATCATTCTCTAGAGCTAGGAAAATGGCTCAGTTGTTAAAGCACTTGCCCCTGTACAGGAATGCACATCCCCAGAAACTGATAAAATGCCAGTTAAGCGTGGTGGCCTGCTGTGATTCTAGCTTGGGGAACAGGAGACAGGGGGATCCTCAGAGCAAGCTGGCTAGTAAGACTGGCCGTATTGATGCCCCCCACTCTGGGTTTGATTAAGAGACACCGCCTCAGCAAATAAGGTGGGAGACTGATAGAGAAGGATTCTAGACATCAACCTCAAGCCTCCACATGCGTGGGCACACCTGTTGTGAATGCATGCTCATTCATTCATGAATGTGCACACGCACACATGGAAACATGTATATGTGTGCATACTCGCAAGCATTCAGCACACATATGCATACAAACTGGAAAAGAATAATAATAAAAAAAATCAGTCTCTAGAATTCACGATCCTGAACAAAGTGTGAGAACCTGCTGCCTACGCTTCCTGAGGGTTCACTGGGGCTCCTGGTTCACAAGCAGCCTAATGAGACTCCCAAACCTGTCAAGGAACCATAGGAAAACGTCAATAAGACCCAGGTCTACACCTGGAAGACAGGTTGCAGCTCTGTTTTGCTCATACACCTGCTTCTAGAAGCTTCAGACTCAGTCTTCAAGGACGGAGGATGTTTCAGAGCAGTCAAGGTTAGATAAACCACGCTTACAGCGTTGGCCTCCTCTGGCACATGGGAGAATGGTTCCAAAGATGAGATCTCTGGATTTTTTTTATCTCATTTGAAAATATTGCTTCATTTTTCTCATTGACTGTTATGTTATGACATCAGAAAAATTATTTCTGAGGTTTTGGAAGCACGTCATAAATCATATTGCTTGGGTCATTTCAAGTCTCCAGTGCAGACTCAACATCTCCAACATCTGTCCCAAGGACTAATGGCCCTTTACACTTTAGGCTATTGTGGGACTTGGCATGTTAAATTAATTTTGTTTTCTTTAAACTTTTTAGAAAACTTGTGTGTGTGTGTGTGTGTGTGTGTGTGTGTGTGTGTGTGTGTGTTCCACAGCATGCATGTCCTTTGGTTTGTCTGTGTTACAGAGGAAGCTGGGGAAGAGACTGTGGTGGCCCAGCACCAACAAGTAAGAGTAACAGCAGAACTTTACACTTTGTACACAACAGTAGGCCCCAGGCACCCTGACAGTCCTGCGACAAGGTTATAGAAATGCTTACAGGCTTCAACCTCTTAGGAAACTCTCTTCAACACTGTCTGGTCTCTTGTCCTGGCCTACTGCATATCTGATACAATTTTTCATCATTTAATACTAGCAGGCATAACACAGCAGAGAACACTGGGTCCAGGTTCTCTCAGGCCTTCAGGTCAGGACTGAAGAACAGGCTGTGCACTGCTTCAGTAACTGAACACAGCTATGAACACTGTCAAGAGAAACCTCAGAGATGCTGGAAGGTAGGAAATCTGTGGAGCTGGTGAAGAGATGGAGGACACAGAGGGCTGGAGTAGAGATGGAAGATGCACAGGTCTGGGGCAGAGATGAAGGACACAGGTCTGGGAAAGAGATGGAGGACACAGGGGCCTGGGGAAGAGTCATGGATGGTGGTGGATGACTTTGATTTACAAATATTAATTACTGAAGTAACAACCTTCAGTTGACCTCCAATGACCTACTCTTTTTCATATTCACCCCTTGTTGGGTCACTTGTTCTGGAGAAGCCAGACATCATGTCCCTGTGTTGAGGAACTGATGTCTCTTACCAATAGTCACATGAACAAGCCACCTTGGCAATGGCTCTTCCAACCTTAGCCAAGCAATCACATGACTGTAACTCTGGCTGACATCCTGTCTATTTCCTCAAGAGAAATCCCTGGACCAATACTACACTGGTTTTGTGCAACCAAATTCCTGACCTAAAGAATCGGTGAAAATTGTGAATATTGATTCTTGGGCTTAAAAATTACCCCCAAAGTAGTTTAATACATATGCAATAAGTAACTAATGCAATAGCCAAAATAACAATTTTTCAGAATGGAGAAAAAGACATGAGTAATCAATTGGTCACTGAGTTCTGATGGCAAGACACAGTTCAGCACATGAAGGCGAAAACACCTGCTGATACTGTGCGCTTTGCTTGAAGACTGTTCCAGGTTGCTCATCTCATGGGGCCAGCAGTTACAACACCCAGATGGACATGCAGCAATGTGGTGGGTTGAATATGAATGACCTCCATAGGCTCAGAACTTTGAATGCTTGGTTACCAGGGAGGGGCACTATTAGGAGGTAAGGCCTTGTTGGAGTGGGTGTGGCCTTATTGGAGGAAATATTTCACTAGGGTTGGGCTTTGAGGTTGCAGAAGCCCAAACCAGGCACAATGAGTCTCTCTTCCTGTAGTCTCTGATCTTGATGTAGAATTCTTGGCTGCCACTCCAGCACCATGTCTGTCTACAGGTACCACCATGCTTCCTACCAAGACAATAATGGACTAAATCTCTGAAGCTGTAAGCCAGCCCCAGTTAAATGCCTTCCTATATAACAGTTTCTATGGTCATGGTGTCTCTTCACAGCAATAGAACATTGATTAAGACAGGCTGTCAAAAAGTCTTTCTAAAACTCCAGGCCTGTTCCTCCTATCTCCCAGGCACCCTCTGCTGGGCTGGCATCCCTCACTGGCCTTTGAACTCTTTGACGCTGGGTCTCTCTGTCCTAGTCCTTGCTTTGCTGTCCACCTCTTTGATGTCTGACTACGGACTCAACTTGTAGTCGGCGGCTGCTTGTTCATTTCCCAGCCGCCCAAAATAATCACTCAGAAGCTATATTAATTACAACACTGCTTGACCTATTCACTTATGCATATTTCTAGCGCACTTTATATTTTAAATTAACCCATTTTTATTCTTTTATATTTTACCAGAAGGCTCATGGCCTACCAGCAATGTTCTGACTGGTGGCTTGCATCTTTCTCCTCTGGCAGCTCCATTGCATCTCTCTGACTCTGCCTTCTTTCTCCCAATAATCAGTTTAGTTTTCCTGCCTAGCTCTATTCTGCTCTATACAGGACAAAGCAGTTTCTTTATTCATTAACCAATAAAAGCAACACATAGACAGAAGGACCTCCACACCATTTCTCCTTTTCTGTTTAAATAAAAAGGAAGGCTTTAACTTTAACATAGTAAAATTACATATAACAAGACAGGTATCAAGAAAGAATTACAGAATTCCAACATTTATATCTACTTTATCTTTTATCATAACTAAGGAAAACTATAACTATCCTTTAACTCCATCAAAGACTCCAGAAGAATATATTACCTAAGTAAACAGGAAGTGCATTGTAAGCAACTTCCAAAACTCTAGAATTGACAGAGATATTTCGCTGCTTGAACAGTCATCCAAAGTTTTTCTATATTATTGGAGCATCCATCTTCAACCTACAGGCCCATAATACCCAGTAGACTTTTCCATGTAGCCACCGCTGGGGACAGACATGCCGGAACCTTGCCAGTAAGCTACAGTCACATGGCGATTCACAGATTAATAGAAATGGGTTGATTTAAGGTAAGAGTTAGCCAGAAACATGCTTAAGCTATTAGCCAAACAGTGTTGCAAATAATATAGTTTTTGTGTGATTATTTTGTGGTCTGGGCAGCTGAGAATGAACAAGCAGCCTCTACCTACATCAACCAGATCCTGGTTGTGGATGATGGGATTGTTTCCATGTATTTTTTCCATTATAAATAATGATGTGATTAATATATCTCAAAGGCTTTTGTCTGCTATCTCTTTAGGGTAAGTTCCTGACAATGGCTTCTTAGCTTTCTGAATCTAGGGAGACACAAGAGTTCTAAAAGGAGCAGGGACTGGTAGATAGATACCTTGTTTTTTAGGGGTAAGTCATGCCCTGAGGCA
>PVIU01025299.1:0-23955 GCA_004026605.1 Ondatra zibethicus
ATTCACAGGTACACATAGTCATAAGCACACACAGTCACAGGCACACACAGTCACAGGTACACACTCACAGGTATAGTCATTGGCACACACAGTCACAGGTACATATTCACAGGTACACATAGTCATAAGCACACACAGTCACAGGCACACACAGTCACAGGTACACACTCACAGGTATAGTCATTGGCACACACAGTCATTTATAAATGGAGGACCACCACGGCCCAGCGTGGCATCCTTTGAAGTTAGAGCAGGCTGAGTTCCACACCTTGCCCCTCTGAGCACCCTTCTCTTCTGCAGCATGGTCATATTGGCAAGCAGCGGGAATGAAGCCCTTTGGCCCTTAGGTTTCCGAGCAGGGTTCACTCTGACATGCTTTCCCATCCCAGCTCAGGTGTCCATCACACTCTGTCAACCCCAGCTTGCAGGGCTGCCCTGTCACCCTTTCTGAGTGACTAATTCTTCCCAGGCAGTGTGCAAACCTCACTAGGCAGGCTTACACCTGTCCTGCAATGGCTTCCAGTTCTTCCTAAATGAAGGGGCAGGAGGCCTTTGAAAATGGGTACTAGGACCCCATCCTCGGGCTGGGTCTGCTGCTCAAATATCAGACAGAAGAGTTAGACACCTGAGAACCCCACAAGCTGGTCAGCGTACTATTATGCATATGGGATTTGAGCCGGGAGCCGGAACCCTGCTGGGAAAATTAACTTAGCTTTCTCTATCCTTGGTTCTGTTTCTGCTGAGACCTGGTCTTATTCATTGGCTCACAACTTTGTTCTTGGAGCTGTACTAAAGTCATGGAAGGCTACTGTTGAGTTTGGACTATACAGAGTAGATTACCCCCAAATGGAGGGATGCGGGGAGATGTCTGGAGCATCTCAGACACTCTGCGGGGTAGATACAGAGCCTCCCTTGAGGTTGAGAGGAGCTTTTAAGGAGATAAAAGGAGCCACTCTGGTTATGAGAACCCTGGATCTCAATGATCAAGCCAGTGCGTGTCCCATGAGCAGGGCCCAAATGAGAGTAGATGCTCTTTTCTTTGACTTGCATAATTCTCATGGCTGGGGCCAGAGGGTAAGGCTAGGCACACTCTAGGGGAATGTTGAGGTGAATGTCCACACAGCCCACAAAGCCACATGTGGAGGCCCTGCCTCTGACTCCCAGCCAGTGCCCAGCTTCTCTTTAAAGGGACACTAATGTGCCCCATGACTACTGACAGGGATGCACCCCAAGAATTACAGAGCCTGATGCTGAGGGCTGGTGGAGGTGGGGAAGCGTGTGTGTGTGTGTGTGTGTGTGTGTGTGTGTGTGTTGTTGTTGTTGTTGATGATGATGTCAGTAGAAGTCTGTCTGAAGTCAACATCAAGAGTCCTGCAATTACTTGCCAACTTATCTTTTGAGAGAGGGTTTCTCAATGAACCTGTAACTCATCAATTTTGCCAAATTGGCTTCTCAGTAAATCCCAGAGATTCTCCTGTATCCACCTCCCCAGTGCTGACATTACGTGGTTGGCTTTGCATTTGGGTATCAGGGACTGAACTCAGGCCTACACCATTACCCAGCAAGCACTTTACCTAGTGAGCAATTTCCCCAGTCCATGGTTCTGTTTTTATGGCTTAGGCTAACTGGAATATTCTGCCAAATGTGTTTACTGTCAAGGCGATCCCAGGTGACGTGTCCACACTGATGCCCGCATGCACCATGGCCTTTCGTCATATAAGAAGATATTTACAATCACAGATGCGGGATTGGATGAGAGCGAATTATAAAGGCTGAACACCCCTGGGGATCTGTGAAAACGATGTTGGTAGGTCTGCAGAACTCGCTAATTCGGGTTCTTAAGATGAAATGACCCTAGGTTTAGTGAGGATCATGAACCCAATGACAGGTGTCCTTGTAAGAAAAAGGCTGAGGGCCATGTGAAAATGGAGCCAGCTACATTTTCTAGAAAGGTAAGGCCACAGGCCAAAGAAACTAGGATCATGGTGATGGAAGAACAGAGAGAAATTTCTCCCTGAACCTTTGGGGAACATGAGGCTCTGGGGCTGCCTGGGAGAACCGTGAGGGGACAGGAAGCGCCGGGTTTGTGATGGCGTTGTATGGGAAACCAGTATGAGCTTCCTGCATCCCATAGGCATACTGGATAATGATACACCCTTAACTAGACCACCCCACATGGCAGCTCCTGCACTGTCCCCCACATTCCTCCTTCTTGAGGAGTCTTCTTCACATGCCCAATAATCAGCCAGAAAGCCATACCCACCTCCTACCAAGCCTCAGGAGAGTGGCCTCATAGCCCTCTTGCCAGCATGAGACCACCAGTCGCCATGGGTCTCTCTTCCACTCAGCATCCTGCACACGCCACTGTCAACATCTGTGCATGCTAACAACCAACATCATTGGCTACTTTGGATGCTGCAAAGGAAGGCTGCACCGAGAAGCTACTGCCACCTCATACTGAGCACTTGGGTCTATAGGCCAGAGCTTAAGTATCTTAGCTTTACCATCAAAATCCTCCACGGGGAAGTGAACAGGTGACTGATGACATTCCCAGTGTGGTCAAAGATGGACAAGGAGCCAGGAGTCCTGTTACCAAGAGCAGGGATTCTCTCTGCCCCTCCCAGCTGCACAACGCAGAGCCTAGGGCCATGGCTAGGCTGGTGCAAGTGCCCAACATAGCTGGATTCACCATTCCAAAGTTGTTTGGGAAGAGAGCTGGAGACCTCCATTCTGGAGAACAACTGGCAGAGTTGGGATGGATCCACTTGTGCTGCCTGTGGCTGTTGGCCACCTCTTGCCCATAGACAGTCATGACCACCAGCCATCAGCAGTGTCCCATCAGGGATGCTAGTTACTGGAGCTCCAGGCCACATCGAGGAAAACCCTAGAACCAAACTCTCTGAGAACATGGGAGGATGGCGCTCATGCTGACCAGGAATAAAGAGCCAGACAGCAGGAGCCACGGTTCCAACACGGAGTCCTTTCAACGTGGGACTGCTCTGCCTACAGCTCTACCTTCCAGTGCTCTGATATCTGGGTTCCCAACAATGGGATGCAAATTGAAGAACTACTCAAGGAACGGGAAGAGTCCATGCCCTGAGAGTCTAGAAAGCACAGAGGCCATCAATACTGTAGTATGAAGGCCCATTGAGAAAGCCTAGTCACACAGTATCCTGTGGCCCTTGTGTGGAAGACTGTTCTCTTGTTCTGATCTACAGACAAACCTGTGAGTAGTTCTGAGATGTCCTCCACAGAGGGTATCACAGCATAGGAGCTGATTTCACTGAACAAGGAACAAAGGGTGTAGACGAAGGTGGACACCATGAGCAGTGGAGAAAGAGCAGGGTTCGGTTCCTTCATCCTTCTGCACCCCAGCCTCCCCCCTTGAGATTCCTTCACAAAAAGAGAATTTTGTCATCTGCAGCTGGCCATCCAACAGTAAGGGTGAATAACTACAATGAGTTGGCTCTGAGTAGCAAACTCATGTTCCTCTCCATGCTAGAGAAGACTTTGGGAACAGGGTAAGGGGGGAGAGGGGTGGAGCAAGTGCCACTTGCCTATAGGGGGTGCTGGAGCTACACAGAGGTAGAGAAGTAAATGACCCCACCATGGGTCCAAAGGACAAAGCTCAGGGTCAGCTCTCAAACCAACCAGTCAACAATCAGACACAAACTCAGATGCTGCTGGCCAGGTGGCCCCCACAGCCTCTCACGGGTGGCTCCATTCCTCCCGGTCAAAGCCTGTGCAAGAAAGAGCAAGGCTGGGGTCATCGCTACCAGGTGAAAGGAACATAGTGACCCAAAAAAATTCACTGACTTGTCCTAGCTGCTCAGGGACAGAAGCTTGAACCATCTCTTTTCCAGAAAGCGGCCTCTTTGAGTTCGGGCTGCATTTCTCTCTGGGCCTGGTCCTAACTGCTGCTCAGATAAGCATTGCACACGGAACGATCAGACCTGCCCATGGCTCTGATACCAGCCACAGCCTCTGCTGCCCCCTCCTCAGAGCCTTATATTGTGCAAAGCACTGAGCTCACTTCTTGTCTACAGATGAGGGAAGCACCAAAGACTCCTAGTGAACACATCCCCAGATCATTCCCAGATCCCAGAGGGAATCTATACCTGTACAGAACCTGCTGTCGCCAGACCCAGTGTTTGCACGGCCCAGAACTGGCATCTTGATGTCTTACCCCCTGCCATTTCCATAGATCAAGTCTGATTGTCTCACAGATAATAACCTCACCATGGCCCTTCATACAAGTGGCCCCTCTGGATCTGGCCTGGCACTGCCCATTTACTGCTATCCTGGCATAAATGCCAGGGTGTGGTGCGTTTGTTCTCTGCATCTGGATTCGCTGCCAAGGCAAGTGTTACCTGCTGCTTCTGATGAAGCCTTCCCAAGGGTCCCTTGTGGCTCCAATCCCTCAAATCGGTGGGGGAGACAGCTTCTTCTTGGCAACCAGGGTGGCTTGCACAGTCGTTTGGTTCTCTGCCAGAAACTTCCTTCATATCTGTGGGGCAGAGCAATGCATACATAGCCATTAGGTAGAACAGTATGTACCAGGAAAACTGGAGAGGCCCTGAGGGTGGCTGAGAATCTTGGGGCTGGACTTGAAGTAGTTGCTCAGCTCTGAGCACCTCCTCACCCACCCACCCACCCTGACTCATCTCTCCTCATCCCCTCTCCCAACTCACCTTCTAACCCCAGGATGTGAGGATGGAAATAGCACAACCCAAGAGGCTGTGTGAAATGGGGCTGATGTTTTGTTTTGAAACAAGGTTGAATGGAGACCCGACCTGGCCTTGAACTTTCCACATCATAGCTGAGGATGATCTTGCACTTCTGATCCTCCTGCCTCAGCCTTCTGAGTCCTGGGATCACAGGTGAGCATTAGTGTGCCTAGTTTATGCAATGCCGAGGCCAGAACCCAGGACTTTGTGCACATGAGGAAGACACTCTACCCAGGGAGGCACATCCCCAGCCTGAGATCATGGTCATGTGCCATATGCTGCCTAGGAACAGCTTGGGGAAATGGCTCTGCAGGTCGATACAGATGTTAGATTTTGGTCCTTCCCTACTCACTAAACACTTTGCTGCAGAGAACTTTGTACAAAGATGAAAATGCTTTGCAATCAGCATAGACCCACATGTTAGCTGCTAGCTTCCTGGGGTTACTGAGCGTGTCAAAGACAATTATGTTAAGAGTCGCACATGGTCACTGACGTCACCAGTGTGTTGGCAGCCTGCATCTTGGGGTCTACACCGATTCCCCATCAGTGAGCCCTGGCCAGAACATCTGATCTAATGGTCCCCAAAACAAAATGTCCCTCAACCCAGAGGGAAGATATCACAAGGATGGAGAAAGAGAAAGGCTGGAGATTTCACACTCCTCTCGGTGCTGGTGTATGCCCTTTGTAACGAGTGCACCATGTGTCCAGTGAGCAATCTGCTAATGACCTTGTAGCCCTTTCTTTGAATGCAGGTTCACCGTGTTCTACCGACGAGCAGGTGCAGCCCTAAATGGACCCGCCATCTGGTCTAGCACTCATAGTTTTCAGGTAAGCAAACGGAGATGAAGGCTTACAGCCACATGCCTTAAGCTCGTTTGAAAGCTCTTTGCCCTGTTTGCAGACACGTGTGGGAGCCCCCGCCCTGTGTAGGCTTCAGCTGCCAAGCACTTGACTCCCATGGAGCCCCAGACCTTCTGGAGAGGAAGCAACATGCATAGCCCACTCTTCTGCCTCGATTGCTTAAGCTTCTGCAAAGACCCAGGCACCTGAGCGAGTCACAGGGGCTGCCTGCAGGATTTCAATAAGAGCTGAAGAGCACAGTATCCTCCCAGATGTTGCCTTTTTCTGGCACCAACAATAAGAAAGCGGCTTTCTGTTTATCTTTCCAGGTGTCTACATTTGAGAAAAAAACAAAAACAAAAGCAAAACAACTTGCTTTCACTGCCTGGATCAGGAGCTATGGCTGTTAAGGGTTGGGGTGGGGGTACCTGGCTCCTTCCCTGAAGCCTCTGTCCCATTTGTCCAGACCACAAGCTCCTTAAAGAGCCATCAGGGGAGGGAGGACAGGCTGCTATCTCGCTCATCATAAACCAGCCCCCGCCCCACCCCATTGGAGCTCCTGCGGTGTGATTTCAAAGCACACAGACAAAAGAAGGAAGGAAAGTGGGACTCCTGGGAAACGTCTGCCAGAGAGTGTGCAGGGTCACCTTTGCCCCCAAGACCAAGGTAACCACTGTGGGCTTGCAGGCCTGAAGGACGGCACATGACCTGAACCTTGGGGACATCATTCCATCAAAATTGGTAGGGGGTCTGTCAGGAGAGTTCCTGGTCCCTGAGGCCATCTTACCAAAGTGGGACCTGGATCTTGTCATTCTTAAGGAGAGCCCCCATGGACTCTGGGGCTGTTGTGGACTGGGGGTGTTCCTAGCTCTCTGTGATCCTCTCAGAGGAGTCTTTGTGTGCAGTCCCTCCCCGAAGCAGCTGCATTCAGAAAATGAGCCTGGTGGGGCAGTTCTTCAGGGACCCCCAAGACATGTCAGGTGCTATGAGGCAACATCCAACTGTTCTCCCTGAGGCTACATATCTCTGCCCCCCCCATTGGTATGGGAACATGTATATCCTTGGGTCAGTGGGGACTCACTTGCTTATGGATGCCTGGGAAACCTCTCATCTCACCTCCACTCTCTTGCAGTGGGGACCCGGTCGCGTTGGATGAGGGGGTCTAGTTACACACTCACCTCTGGGACAATCGATATGGTACAATTCCCTCTCTAGAGGCCCTGGGGGCCCAGGTTGAGGCTCCTATGACATTACAATGCAGCTCCACTCCCTTTTCCCTGCCCTCACCTGCCTCCCACACTCTTCCTGCCCTCCTAAGAACTCACCCTCCTCAGTCATTTACCCTCAAACCCTCACCTCAAGCTCCACTTCCTAAGAACCCCACTCAGGGGTTGGATGTGGGTGCCCTCCTTCTCAAAATGCTTGCTTTGGTCTGAAGGACTTCAAGCACGCATGTGACCAATACCAAGTACATGTCAACGTCGTACGTCAACGTCCTACGTCAATGTTGCACGTGATGCTAGACCTGTCCCTTCTCATTTCTGTTTCCTCATGGCTGAATTTAAGATCACCTCAGTTTCCCAAGGTCATGTCTAGTTTGCCACACTGAGCTGAACCATTTTCTCATTTATACTTTTAAAAGGAAGCCCCTCGAGATTCGGATTTTGAGCTGGGCTCTTAGGCTCCATGCAAGCTTCTCTATTCTTTGGATTCTTTTTATGTATTTCATGATACTTTTATTCCTTGGTCTTATGGAGACCAGTCATGGTAAGCATTTCTTGCCCAGGTCAGTCCAGCAGGAACGCCTGAAGACTGCTAGGTTAAGGTATTGAGCTAAGGGGCTTCCGTGTGGACTGGAAAGAGGAGGATTAAGATTATTGTCGTCAATCTTGACAGTGGTTGAAGTGCGTTAACCCATTGTTGCTCTAAACATCACTGTGTGCTTAGGTATCTAAGGACAACTGGCAGATGAGTGTAGAGACCAGCCTCACACGAGTTCACCCAATCAAAGACCGTGCTCCAGTCAGCTCCTCTCACAGCCCCAAGGACATAGAGAAGCAAAGAGCAGAAGCTGAGAGAGACCAGAAAGCTCTGGTCCATGGGTGACTGGTCACAAGCTCTCAGACACATGTGCAGCAGAGACCATATGTGCTCAGGTCCACCACTGATCAACCTGCCTCTATCCTTATACCTCACGGATTTCTCTAACTGAATAAATTGCATGACAGAAGAACAGCCCCATATCCCTAAACAGGAACCATAAGTACGTAAGGAAGACCCTCACAATAAATAAAATCCTATCCTCCGGGCCTGAGGTGAGCCTCACTCCTTTCAGGGAGTGTGTGCCTGGTAGGACTGCCCTTCTCCTGCATGGCCTCACTTGGGGTTATCTAAGCTGCATTTGCCGGAAGCTTCCTCAGCCAAGCCTCTCAGCACTTCAAGCTTGTACACAGCCAGGAATTAATCAATAAAACCCAATTCCATGGTTCAGTGCTTGTTGTGGGCCTGGCACAGATGGACTCTGAGAACTTTGTGAGTCTCTGGGCCTCACGTTAACACAGGAGTAATTAGGCATGCAAGCATGAAGTTTCTACGTGTTTTCGCTCCTTCTCTCAAGATGGATCCCTGTGCTTTAGACACCCTATCCTTTTCAATAATGAAACAGCAATTTTCATTATAGTGTTGGGAGAGAGAGAGAGAGAACAGACTGGAAAGCCCTGAGATGAACATCAAGTATAAACAGGGAGCTAAAATCAGCAAACAGATGTGGGACCCTCGACTGATATACGGGTCCGAGAGGTTTCTATGTAAATCCCACATAATGCTTTAGAGTTTTCCAATCAAATAAAATCTCTATTTGTGAAATATGTGTGAGCAATATATAAGCAAATATGTAGTTTCAAAAATATGAAGTCATACCCAGTCGCTAAAACAAATGAAAAATCATATTTGATCCACACTCCCTGGTTGGCTAGGTCACAAACCATAGATATGAGTGCATATATTTATATATATTAAAAAATATCAGAGGAAATCTTCATATGCTCCTGACATTAGGAGACTGAGAGTTAGGGAAGACTTTTTAACATGTTGCTGAAGAAAAGGTGGCCTTGTGGATCTATGAAAATGTGTAACTTCTAACACACCATCCCAGCTCTCAGGAGCTCAGGCAGGAGGATCAAAGGTTTGAGACCAGCTTGGTCACGTTACCGAAATCACAGCTTAAGAAATAATAAGAACAAAAACAAACTCTTTCTGTTTGTTTTCTCGAGACAGGGTTTCTCTGTGCAACACCATTGCTGTCCTGGAACTCTCTCTGTAGACCAGGCTGGCCTCAAACTCACAAGAGATCCACCTGCCTTCCAAGTGCTGGGATTAAAGGTGTGTGCCGCCACACCGGCAAAATCAACTTCTTCCTGATAAGTCACAGCAAATTAAGTGAGAACTCCTGACCTAACGCTCCAATTTCATCACAGCCCTCCTTATACTGAAAATACAATTCAGTTGCTCCTTTTTTAATGATTTACTTTGTATTTTACGTGCTCTAGTGTTTCGCCTGCACATATGTCTGCATGAGGGTGTCAGATCCCCTGTAACTGGAGTTACAGACTGTTGTGAGCTGCCACATGGGTGCTGGGAATTGAACCCGGGTCCTCTGGAAGAGTAGTCAGTACTCATAACCACTGATCCATCTCTCCAGCCCCAATTAAGTTGTTCTTAAAAATTAAATACACTTAAAGGTATTGATAGTCTGATTGAAGCCGCAAAGCAGCTAACATTCACAAGAAAGAAAACCTGGGTGGGTAAGATTGTTTTCTTCTTGGTGGTTTTGTCAGACCAGGTGAATTCTATATTCCCTTGCTCAGGTGGGACAGACCCTAGTGGAAGTCATAGCGCTGTTTCTGCTGCGGTAGAGACCTGAGGCCACAGCAGGCCATGCAACCACCACAGGATGACTGAGAAGTGAATGTCCGGGAGAAATCCCTCATCAATTTTATAAAGAGAAGACACCTTCCTTGACTCCTAGATACTGAGATCAGGAAAACCTTCAGCCCAGTTCTTCACTTATCCCAGAATCTGGCAGGTACTTAGCAGGAGCAAATCAAGTACTCTCCCTCCTCCCCGAAAACAGGGCTTGCAACTCAAATCTCAAAGTTCCAATACGGTGAACACAAGCAATTCAGATGCTCTAAATGAGAGCCAATATGCAAAACAGAGGCAGACATGGAGGCTTCACGTGTGGGGATCCATCAAGAGCAAACTCTAAAAGTGTGGTTTAAAAAGGAAAGGATTGAGGGACCAGGGGGATGGCACTTGCCAGGCTAAGCACAGGCACTCAGTTCAGATCCACAGCACCATGCAAAACCGTAGGTGGTGGGAGTCTGCTGTGGTGCTGGGAGGTGGAGGTGGAGGGTGCCTGGGCTGTGCTGACCAGATAGCCAAGCTGGTCTCTTGTGCACATGCGCTGCCAGACGGGAAGCTTTGGAGCAGCTTTGGAAGTCGGTTGCCCAGCTTCTTACAAATTCCTAGTTCACCACTCCTCTCTTGGGGCTTCATTTCAGAGAATTGAATGCAGACGTACATAGCATACTAAGACTTGAAAACTTCCAGTCACCTTCTCCATGTCAGCCTCCACTGACACAAACCATGTCTGTCCTCAGGGAGCATGTGAGCAGACGGTGACCTAGCCACCCTGTGGTAAACTCAGAAACCAAGAAGGAATAACTCATTGATGTATACAACATGTGTGTGTGGCACGAATAATAAAAACCCAGAGACAGATACTGGGGTTCAAGCTGAAGATCAGAAAAGCAAAGCAGCCAGTCACTGGCTCTTCCCACTAACTCAGTCTTAAAACGGTGATCCTGCCTCCACTAATTCTCAGAATGGGACTGTACCTGAGAGCGATGTCCTCCTGTCTTATCTTCCTCTCTAGTGTTGGGATTAAAGGTGTGCACCACCACTGTCTGTCCTGCATGGCTGACTAGTCTGGCTGCTTTGCACTGATCTTCAGACAAGTTTTATTTATTAAAAAACAAATAATACACCACTATATGGATGTGATGCTTAGTTTTAACTGGCAACTCAACACTACCTAAAACAACCTCGGAAGAGAGTGGTGATGCCGGATTCTCTACATCAGGTTGCCCCAGAAACGTGTCCCTGGGGCTTGTCTTGGTTGTGTTCAATGATGGGAGAAGACCCAACCCACCGTGGGCAGCACCATTCTCCAGGCAGGGGATCCTGAACCGTATAAGAATGGAGAAGTCAAGCTAAGCACGAGCCAGCAAGCAAGCGAGTGTGTGAGTGTGCATGCGAGTGTGCATGCATGCATTTCTTTCTGCTCTTGACTGTGGATGGGACATGACCGCTACTTCAAGCTGCTGCAGCCTTGATTCCCCTGCTGTGAGGGACTCTACTCTGGGTTTGTGAGGTGAGATAAATTTTCTCCCTTGCACTGATTTCTGTCGCTTTCTTTTCATCCTGTTAGCAACGTAAGTGACACCGACCTCAGAGAAGAGCAGCAGGCATGCCGAGAGTGTGAGCTTGTTTCTCTCACCGTCTAGAACGAGATAACAAATACACAAGGACAGAAAGCACACTCAAAGTTCACTGGGAGCAGGAGGGGCAGAGTGCACAGAAGAAAGAGATTGCCAAGAGATGGTGGAAACAATGGGTATGACTATCTGTCTATGATCTTAGCTCTAATATGGGTGTCACAAGTATAAATGTCAAAATTATTTAAATTATATGTCCTAAAGATGTGCAATTAATTAAACTCAATTATATTTCAGTAAAGTTTCAACAAAGAAGTTCTTTAATGAATTAAGAAAATTAGCAAATTTTTAGTGATTCCCCTGAACAGTGCATCCATGCATGGCACAGACAGGCCAAAGTTATTAAAGGTAGAAGACATGCAAGGCGAGCCTGGTGGTACCCACTGTAATGCCACACTCAGGAGGCTGAGGCAGGAGGATGACCAGTGTAGGCCAGCCTGGGCTACACAGTGTGACCCTGTTTCCAAAAAAAAGGGGAAAGGTTAGAGAGATGGTTCAGTTGCAAAGTGCTTGCTGCAGGAGCATGAAGACTTGAGCCATATATACAGGAACATAAAACAAATAGGCATGGCGGCATGCACTTGTAATCCCAGCCCTGTAGAAGCAGACTCAAGCAGATTCCAGGGCAAGGTACAGGCCAATGTGAGACGGCCTCAAAAACAAACAAAAAAGTGAACCAGAGAACAAACCTGAGATTGTTCCCCAGCCTTCATATCTACACACACATGCACCATACACAAGAACATGCCCACACGTGTGTACGTGCACTCACAAAAGTGGAAGAGAAAGTCTAAGATACTTTCATGTTGTCAGAAAGAGAGGGGAGAGCGGAATGGAAACTGTGCTTGAAATTTCTAGGAAGATCATCAAAGCCCAGTGGGTTTCTGATGGATGCGTAGAGAGCAGCATCTAACTCCAAGCATGGCAGTAAAAGGATGGAACACAAATCCTAAAGGAAGCGTTTTCATAGTGGCTGGACATTCCATGGACAGGGAGCAGCTGGCAGATTGACGTCATGAGAGAAAAGGAGTGTTTACCCAGAACCCTGTGGGCAGAAGAAATCTCTCCCATTACCTGGATGAAATGTAGCTATTTCTTTTTGTTTGTTTGTTGTTCGTTTTTTTTTTTTAATTTTTTTGAGATATAATTTCTCTCTGTAACAGCCCTAGCTGTCCTGGAATTCACTCTGTAGATCAGGTTGTCCTCGAACTCACAGAGATCCATTTGCCTCTGCCTCCTGAGTGCTGGGATTAAAGGCGTGATTTATTTTTTCTTATTTTATGTGCATTGGTGTTTTGGCTGCATATATAACTGTGTGACAGCATCAGATCCCCTGGAACTGGAGTTGCAGACAGCTGTGAGCTGCCATGTGGATGCTGGGAATTGAACCTGGGTCCTCTGGAAGAGCAGCCAGTGCTCTTAACCGCTGAACCATAGCTCCAGCCTGAAATGCAGCTATTTCAAACTGATAACAAGGGTAGGCTTCTTCTCTCTTGGAATTCTGAACAGTGTGCTTTGGGAAGAAGAAAATACCAGAAGAATGGTCTAAAATGAATCAAGGGATGAAAAGGTGGTTTGGGGCAATTCCATAGGCCGAGATAAATAAATGGGCTTTAAAAATTAAATGCTAGACAGAAGAATGCATACATGACTTTTAACGCATACATGACTTTTAACATGTAAGAATCTATATAATATATATATATATATACTCTCACAGGCTCCTATAAATTATATTCATCATTTAAAAGATTAAAAATAACCAACATTAACAAGCATCAAAAACAAGCATAACAAAGGCCAGATTCATTCACAGAATGTAACACCTCATAGCAAATGTCAGAAAAATGGTAGGTAAGTAGGTAGGTTTGCAGTTAGAATGAAAGCAAGGAAGGAAGGAAGAAAGGAAGATGATACATAAATGAGATAGACGATTGTTAGATAAATGGATGAATGGATAAATAGATGAGATAAATGACTGACACTATATGGGTGGATGAATGGATGGATGGATGACTGCTATAAACATGGGTGGATAAGTAGATAGATGGATGGATGAACAGATGAACTACTGTTCCAGTGTCATGTCTGCCTGCTTGTTATCATACTCCCCACCAAGATAGTCATTGACCCTAACTCTCTGGAGCCATCAGCCCCAAATTAAGCACTTTCTCTTATAAGCTGCCTTAGTCATGATGTTTATCAAATAATTGAAAGGTAACTAAGACAAGGCCCTTTCTCAGAACTTCCTCGTTCCTCTTTGCCCCAACTCTACATGTTCATCTTTAAGGTGCTTAGAGAGTAGTTCCCTGATAGAGATGCCCTCTTTTGACTCCCACAAGGTCAACTATTAAGATTTTCAAGATACAAGTGTCTATAGAGTTAGGCATATAACACAGCTGAGAAACATAGATGAAAATCCAATGCTGGAGAAAGATGGGAACTGAGACGTTCACAATGCACAGCTCTCACCCTATCAGAATGTCTATTACTCCTCTCTGGCCACCTATGGCCACTCAAGAAGGCAAGTCCCATGTCCTCAGAACTTCTGATAACTTGAGAGGAATGGGAGATACAGTGTGAAATCTGATTTTTATGATGTGGCTGTAATTTTTATGTAGACCCCTTGCTTGATGGACTTGTCCTAAGAGCTGCTGCTGAGCTCTTAAGGCCTCCTAAAAGATGTCCTCCATCTTGTTTAGAAGACAGTGCCTCTGAATGTTCACAGGATTATCCCCAAGTCTTGAGATTGTTGAGAGATTCTCTTTGCTTCTCTGGATTTTTAATTTTTTTCTCAAAAGACACATTTGTTTGCAAATATTAAAAATGTGTTAAAAGCAATAATTAGCACATTCTTTCTCAGGACTAAAATTAGATAGATGTATTTTCAACCTGGTTATCTCAAACATTTAGTATGTTCCTGCCTAAGAAAGACAGCAGAAAATAATTAAATGAACAGTGGGATCGTGCTGGGTAGGCTATGGGTAACAGAGGCAGATCTGGAGCCACAGAACTCCAGACCAATGAAATAGGAGCCTCCCTCTGGGGGTGAGCTGCCATTTGAATGCCACATTCAGTTCCTGGGTTCCTGATATTAGGCCAGCATGGAAGGGGAAGAGGAAGTCATGTATCTTACCTCTTGGAATGAAGCCTCAGTTTCTTCTTCTTGCTGATCTCATGAGATATCTTCACCCTCCTATGGCACAGTCCTTTCTTCTGCTGTGGACTGGACACCTGGTCCTGGGCCCTCGTCCCTGAGACTGTTGGGTAGGGAAGCTGAAAATACCAGGCATGTTGTCATTGTGTCGTTCAAAGCCCTCGTTTTGGGGACACCATGATGAGTTCTCTCTCTAGAGACAAGATGTCTATCTATGGAAATTAAGGCACCAAAATGTTGTAGTACCAAATGGCCTGAACCTGTGAGAGAGTCTTACCAGGCAACTAGTTGTAGATTTCCAGAACCATGGTTAGACTGGACCTCCAGTGGAAATGCCAGACCTTTGATGTGAGTGGAAAGTTACCTAGTGTCATAGTCCATATCATCCACCTCAGGAATCCCCACAATTTGGAGAGAGGAGATTTAAACCAGACCTTGAGTCCCCACCTCCAACCCCTGGAGATTGCTTGCAAGCCTTGGGTCCCATCCTTGTCTTTGTTCCATAAAGCCCAGTTAGGACTGAGGCCTCAATGCTTCCGTCAGCTCAACCCAAGCCATCTCCTAACAGGATAACAGGATAAGCGCTGTCAGATGGGGCCATAAACTCACGGCTTAATTCCCTGGTAAGACTGTCCTTGAACTTTTATCACTTTCTCCTTCTTATCATTGTTCCTAAAAACCTCAGAGTTAGGTCTGAGTCTGGTTACTGTGATTATAGTGGAGTGATTTCTCCAGCGCACCCAAGATAATGAGCTTCTCCATTTAAGAGTTTTATTTATTTCATTCCGTTATGGTTCTGCTTTGGTTTTCTGTCTGGAGTGTTCTGTCAACATGAGTTTTCAGTTCCTGGAGAGATGGTTCAGTAGTTAAGAGCCCTTGCTGCTCCTGTAGAGAACCCAGATTTGAGTCCCAGCACCAAACATCAAGGAGCTCACAACTGCTGGCAACTCTAGCTCCAGAGGAGCTGGTGACCTGTGAGTCACCTACCCCACATACATAACTGAAAATAAAATTTCTTTTCAAAATATAGTTTTGATTCTTAGATGACCTAGAGAGTTGTGTGCAGGCAGTGTGATTTATTTTTAATTTTTATTTTTTTATTTTTGCCTGTTACCAGAAATAGAAAAGATGACATTTTATGTCTAATCGCAAATATCTTATCTGGATGCTCTAGTGAGATATGTTTCTCTCTCTCTCTCTCTCTCTCTCTCTCTCTCTCTCTCTCTCTCTCTCTCTGCGTGTGTGTGTGTGTGTGTGTGTGTGTGTGTGTGTGTGTGTGTGTGTGTGTGCATGTGAAGTCCAGAGAACAACAGTCTTGGGTGTCTTCTCTCAGAAGCCAACCAGCTTGTGTTTTGGGTCTCTCGCTGGCTTGGACTCACAGCTGAGGCTAGTTTAAGCGAGCCTCAGTGGTCACCTGTCTCTACTTCCCAGTGCTGGGATTGGAGATGCCTGCCATCACACCTGGCTTTTTAAATGTAGGTCCTCGGCTCCTCAAACTTGTAGAGCAAGCACTTTGATTCAGCCATGACCCAGACCCTAGTACAACAGCTCTTTACCATTTTATTTTTGTGAATTTATTTAGTTTTGTTCCTATCTAGGACCTTTACTTCTTCCTGCTCCACATATGGCAACCCTAGCCTCCTTTGAGAACAGAAAATATCACAATGGTGGTAATATCCACAGGGATAGATCCATTAGCTCTCTTTCTCTCCCTCCCTACTTACCCCTTCTCTCCCTCCCCCTCTCTCCATGTCTCATTCTCAAGCTGCCCAAGTCCCCAGCCCTTCCAGTGTTACCTCAGGTGCCTGCGCAGTCCCTCCTCCTCCTTGGCTTGTCTTGGTCCTTCCTCCACTGCTCTTGGGAGACAGCACTTTGCTGCTCTTACCCTGGAGGCTTCTTCTATCAGGTGAGTGTGAAGCCAAGTCCCTGGGAGCTGCCCTCTGCTGCTCTGTGGGCAGGGGCAGGCTGCTATTCAAGCAACACCAGGTGAGTTGGGGCTCCGCCTTAAGAGAGGGGAAGGAGCTTGGGGCTTCACAGCTCTTGGGGGTCCCTAAGTGGTGTGACAAGGCCAGTTTCTGTTGGCCCAGGGATAAACCTTGGGGCCTTGTGAAAGATGTGAAGAAATAATGCGCTTGGGAGGGAAAGCAGGCAGGCAACCTTTCCTTGGTCTCTGAAGAAGGACCTTCTAGGGCATTCTTAGGGGACCCCAGTTTCTGGGACGATGTCCAAGGGTTCAAGAGATTGTCGTATATTCTAGCTTTTGCTGGTGGGCTGTCTATGCAAAGGCAGTAGATGGCATGGGTCTCATTCACTACATCCTTGGTCACTTGAGTGTCACATGTGTGAGCAGGCAGGATGGAGGCTGTCTCCTGGGTGGTGCTGATGTTGGGGTCAGAAGAGAGTTCAGCTGTGGGGATGTTGCTGTTGGTCCTGTCTCTTTTCTCTCTTCCTGTCTGTGTTTCTTCTCTTCCATCCATTGACCTGGACCGGCTAGAGTCCTCTGGGCTACCACCTGCCTCAGCTGGGCCTGAGGATGCTCCAGGAGGCCCAATCACTCCCAATTCTGATTCAGCAACAAGGGCCTGTTCTTCGGGCTGTGCACTTGTACACAGAGAGTCTGGACCTTTCCCAGGCCCTGGAACAACCTGTGGTGAGGGCCTCTCTCCCTGAGGTAACCTGAGGAGGTACTTGGGAGCAAAGTTGCCACCTGACACAGCAGCAGGGACACCAGGATCCTGGAGCTGGGCAGGCATCAGGGAGTGGAGCCCAGGAGTTCTAGGTACAGAAGGCAATGTGGGATCCTTGTCCCCTAGCCCTGGCCACCTCAGGGCAGCAGTGGAAACAGATGAGGAGGCATTAGACTCCAGGGCCATTGTCACATGCCGGATACCCTCATTTGAGCTATTCAGGACCTCCTCAGAGGTACTGTCCTGTTTCTGGGGTGGCTGGGAGTCAACCCGCACAGAGCTACCTGAGGTCTCAGCTTCCAGAGACCCTGGTTGCTCCCGCTGGTCCAGCTCCTCCACCTTCAGTCTCTTTCTTTCTGAAGGTAACTTGTCTTCTACAAGTTTGGGACCCACAGATCCACCACTGGGCTGTCTGAGGATAGTTTGGTCCCCAGGGCAGGTTTCTTTTGTAACTTCCCCACTGCGGTCTGGCAAAGACACCTCAGGGGCTCTTAATTCTCTTCCTTGGGGGCCCACAGGCTCTGGAGGCAACTGGCTTCCAGGGTCTGATTTCCCATGTGGAGAGAGCAGAGGATTCTTACTGTTCAGACAAAGGGCGTCTGTGCTGCCGAGGGTGGGAGACGACTGGGCTCTGGCCACTGCCTTCAGTTGCTTAGGAAACTCAGTCTCCAAAGAGCCTTCCAGGCAGGGTCGACTTCCCCAAGGTCCTGGCTTTGCCCCTACTGAAGCGTCCCCAAGGACAGGGACCCTATTGTCCTGAGACAGGCCTGCACCCTCAGCCCCTACTACCTCTTCCTGGGAGGGCAGGTCCAGTTCTAACCCCTGGCCCTGCTTCACGTCCCTGTGTTTCTGTCCTCCCTGGTGGCTGGTC
This sequence comes from Ondatra zibethicus, assembly GCA_004026605.1. Lineage (NCBI taxonomy): Eukaryota > Metazoa > Chordata > Mammalia > Rodentia > Cricetidae > Ondatra > Ondatra zibethicus. The sequence goes on from PVIU01025299.1 coordinate 17,841, forward strand.
TTCATTTTCTGGTATATTCTCTTGAACGTCTCATTCCCGTACACCTGCCATTTCTCCTGAGAGAACATCTTTTGTTTCTTCTGGCCATACTTCCTACTGGCCCTGCCCCTGCACACCATCCCCTCCTTTACCACAGGTCTCTTTCTATCTGGGTCTTCAGCAACAGCTGAGGGGTCTCCAGTAGGGGTGCAGGGCAGATCCTCCACAGCAGCCTGCCTCACCAGGGCCCGAGGGTGACCACTGGGGATGCCCGTCAAGGTCAGTCCTGGGTGGTCCCCCAGCCTGGCTGGGGTGAGCCTAGGGCTCAGGGACTTCTGCATCATAGGAAAGGCATCCTGCGGGTCCCGTGACTCTGGCCACATCTTAGAACCCTCAATGAAAGGCAGCGAGTTGCTTCTGGTGACAGGGACACACTCCACCGTGGTGGAGAGCTGGGTGGGAACGGAGTGGAAAAAGAGCGGTCTGGCCTTCTCCAGGGGCGTGAAGGTAGAGTGAGCTGGGCTGAGGGCAGCCCTCCTGCGGTTGGGCTCCAGTGCCCGGATGTCAAAGTGGAAGGAATCCTTGTAGGTATAAGGCATGGGCAGATCAATGCTGCCCTGCTTGGACAGCACAGTCTTGCGGGGCCGCACATGGTCCAGCTGCGGATCGTCCACCACCGCCTGGTTGTGGGAGATGAGCTGGGCAATGCGCTCCTCCAGTTTCTTCTTCTCTAGCTCCAGGCTGGATCCTGGTGTTCCCTGCTCTGCCCTGTTGCCTGCAGACCCACAGCCAGGCCCTCCTTCCCCCTCAGACTCTGCACTGTGCTCCGACAGACTGTGCAAGGGGCTGGAGGCAACGGGAGGCTGCTCCACGCTGTCTGAGCGTGACAGGTAGCCCGAGTCTGTGCTCTCACACTTCCTCAGCTGGCCCTCCAAGGCCTTGGAGTCCCCAGGCTTCTCTGAGCATGTCTCCTGCTGTCTCTGCAGGGAGGATGGCTTTGATTCTGGCAACTTCCGCCTAGGCTGCGGACTGACTAGTGGAAACTCAGGCGATACCATCTGGGTCTGGTCCACAGGAGCCTCCCTGTGGGCAAGGGTGGCCCCTAAAGAGGGAGCTGCTTCTACCACCTTTTCCCTGTTCCTAGTAGCGAGGGTGGGGTGGGCAGCAGGGGAAAGAGCGCTCTCTGGCGCTCCTTCATCTCCCCTGCTATCCAGTGAGGCGGTCTCTCCAGGTCTGTCTCCATCCCCCAGAAGGCTGCTCCCACTCCCCTCAGACTCTAAAGACAGTCGAGAGTTGTTGAGATGTGTCTGTGTTCGTCTGTGTTTATAAAGGTTGCTCTGGGTCTTAAAGGCGATGCCACAGGTGGTGCATGGGAAAGGCCTCTCACCCGTGTGGGATCGGATGTGTTTCTCCAGCACACTAGGCTTCAAGCAGTCCCGGCCACAGTGCGGGCACAGGTACTTCCCAGCATTCTTGAGCCTGCCCGTGCTGACCAGTGTAGACCCCACTCCCGGGGAGAGTACAGGCAGTGTGCCCACGATGTTCACAGTCAGCGCTGGGGTGGCTGGCTTGCCCATCTGGGTGGGACTGGGCCCTTCAGGCGGCAGCAAGGGGCTGAGGATGAAGGGCACACTGGCCCCCTCCAGGCTGCCTGTCACCAGGGGCGCACGTGGTTGGAGGCCCCCGGGAGGTACCGTGTGGTACAGTGGGACAGGCAAGGCCTTTAGGAACACAGTTGGGGGCAGGCCCTGCTCTGGTGGCAGGATGACCGGACCCAGGGTCAGGTGAGGAGAGCCCTGCCCACCTGGGCCCCCTGGAACACCAGGAGCAGGGGCTGACTGGTTGCTGGCAGACGGGGTAGGGTGGGTAGGTTCTGAAGCCTCCATTCCTCATCACCTCTGTGGGCCAGGATTGGTTTCAACCTGTGAACAAGAACCACACTTTACCAGGAGTATCTTTCTTTTCCCTACAGTACCCCCTATAAACCCCAACAGTAAGCTTGCAGCACTCTTGTCCCCAAGTTAAGAAAGGTGTTGCCAAAAAGTAATCCTAGTTACCCAAAAGACCAAGGCAGGAGGATTACAAGTTCTAGCCCTGTTTGGATGACAGAGTGAGACCCTATCTCTAAATAAAACATACAAAAGGGTTGGGTATGTAGCTCAGTGATAGAGCATTTGCCTGGCATGTAACAAGATTCTTAGTTGAATCCCTAGACTCTCTCTTTCTCTCTCTCTCTCTCTCTCTGTCACACACACACCACAATTCACCCTACATATATACACACATAGACACACACCCTACATATATACATACATACATACATACACATACACACACACATACACACACAGAAGTCACACACACCCACAGTGATCCACAGTGGCTACTCTAGCAGGTTCAAATCCCTTCCTTGCCTATGAGGACATTTCTAGATCCGTGAAATGTTCAGATCTAGACCCTTCCCCCTCTGCGGTTCTGAGCCATCAGTCAGAGGATGGTGTAGGAGGGTCCTCAGGGATGATTTGGGAGTCCCCTCTGTGTGCTGTGATTACCATTAATGAATAAAGAAAACTGCCTTGGCCTTTTGATAGGGCAGCCCTTAGGTGGGTGGAGTAGACAGAACAGAATGCTGTGAGAGAGAAGGCAGTGTGGCAGACGCCATGCTTCTCCAGCACAAGATGGACACTGGTTAGACTCATGCCGGTAAGCCACGACTCGTGGTGACACACAGATTATTAGAAATGGGTTAAACAAATATGTGGGAGTTAGCCAATAAGAGGCTAGAGCTAATGGGCCAGGCAGTATTTCAATGAATACAGTTTCCGTGTAATTATTTCAGGTACACACCTGGAGCCGGGTGGCACAAGGGGCCCTGCACTGGGAACGCAGCCTGAGCCCCTCATTACTACAAGAGGATGACAGTAGGAACCAGAACTGACCTTGGTGTGTGTGGGGGCCTTCCTAGATTAGGAAGCTAAAATGCAGGACTATAAGACAAAATTGAATATCAGAAAAATTGTGTATCATTCTTTCAACCCAGAGAAATATGGCCCAAAGAGTGCATGATGAATTCTCACGGTATAAGCTTCTCCCCAAACCCAATGGGTCTGTGTATGCTAAAACATTATGATCTTGTCACGTTCTCTCATGATACCATAAGGAGCTCTCGTCCAACCTCAGGGTGAAGTTTAGGTCTCTACTTAAGGCCCTGTTACAAACAGTTGAGATTAAGTCAGTTGTCACTAGGTCAGGAGGAGATAAACTAACACCAGGTCACATTCTGTTCTTCAAGTCATGAAGGGCAAGTCAGAGACTGGAGGGAAATGTTAGGTAGGCTGGCAACAGCCACCCCTTACTTGAGTTTCTGTGAGCATTGTACCACCTTCCTGAGAGTTCCTCTGGGCACCTATAATCTTCAGTTTTCTGAACGTTGTCTATGCCCCAGGCGTTATAGTGCTGGGGTTACAGGGCCAGCCTGAGCCAGCACTGGCTTCAGAAAACTGATGCGAGAGCTTCCAGGAAGCTTGCACGCTAGCTTTACTTAAAATCAGCATCTGGAGGACCAAAGCGGGAGGATCAGGAATTCTGGGTCAACCTGGGCTAAATAGCAAAGCCCTGATTTTAAAAATGGGGGGAAAAAGAAATTATATAAATATGCTATGAGATAAATTATATTGAAAGAAAAGATACTACAACTACATACATTCTTTTTTTTAAAAAAAATCGTCATTACTGTGTGTGCACTGTGTGTGCACTGTGTGTGCATATGTACACTGTGTGTGGGAGCAGAGAGGGCTGAGGGATCAGTTCTGTCCTTCTACCTTTATGTGAGTCCCAGGATTGAACTGATGCTGGGCTTTCACAGCAAACCCCATTACCTGTCAAGTCTTACAAGCTTAGGCCGTGTGTGTTTGTGTGTGTGTGTGTGTGTGTGTGTGTGTGTGTGTGGTGTGTATGCTAGATATATAACTGAAGCTGGCCTCTGCTTCATGCCATCTGAAAAAGAATAATTCAGAAACAGATCAGAGGCATAAATGAAAGATCAAAAGCTATAAGTCTCTTAGAAGATATGGAGTGAAATCTGGACTGTGCATTTGGCAAGGGCTCCAAGATACGATGCCAGAAGCACAGGCAGTAAAAGGAAAAGCAGGAAAAAAATTGACTCATTAAAACATCTGTGAATCAGAAACACTATCAGGAAAATGGAAGGCCGTGCAGTGGAGAGACTTAGGCTGAGGCAATGGCTCAGTTAGGGAAGTGTCTGCCATGTAGACACCAGGACCTGAGCTTGGATACCCAGAACCTGTGCAAAAGCCAGGTGCATGGTACACCTGCCATCCCAGAGCTGGGAAGGCAGAGACCGGCAGATCCCCGGAGCTCGATGCCCATTCTAGCCAAATCAGTGAGCTTCACATTCAATGAGAGGTTCTGTTGCAAATAATAAGACGGTGGTGGGGCCAGCAAATACTATTCAGAAGGCAAAGGTACTCGCTACACAAGCTTGATGATCCAAGTTTGATCCCCAGAACCCACACAAAGGTAGAAAGGAAGAATTGACTCCACATGAATTGTCTTCTGGCCTCCACACACACACTCTGGCACATGTACACCGTACCCTATCATACACATACTCTCATAATAATGGTAAATAAAAAGCAAAAAGTCTTCACAATAATAAAAATAAATAAAGCGGAAAGAGGATGAGGAAGATGCCCAGGGTTAACCTCTGACCTTCACACAGATGCACAATGTGATCACAGACATGTACGCACACATACATGTACAGAATTTTATAACTCGATGACAAATGGACTCCATTTTAAAAAGAGCAAGACATGCAAGATGGCTCAGCAGGTGAGGGCCCTTGCTGCCAAGGCTGACAGTGTGAATTTCATTCCTGGGACACACATGTGGAAGGACTACCACAAATAGTCATCTGACCTCCATACATGCACCATGTCACACATATGCAGATAAATAAATTAATTAAATGAACAAAGGCATTGGCGAGGCTGAGATGAGAGGACCCCAAGGTTGGGGCTAGTCTACGCTATCTAGAATGACCCTGTCTCAAAACAAGTTTGGAAGGAAAAAAAAAAAAAACTGGTCGAATGACTTCCCAAACTCACTAGCACGGCACAGTAAGGGCAATACACTGAAAATAACAGATCTTGGCAAGGGTTTGGAGGATGGGAAATCCTCACACACCATGGCCAAGCAGGAGTGACCCCCATGTGGCTTCATTTCTCTGAATTCAAACACTCTCTTCTGCAGGAAGGAAGTAGGCTCCTTGGATTCAAGGCTTGTGTGTGGTGATATTTTGTTTGTAATCTAACAAATAAAGCTTACCTGAAGATCAGAGTATGGAGCAAGCCCCTAGTTGGCCATAAAGGCCAGGCAGTGGTGGTACACATCTTTAATCCCAGCATTTGGAAAGAGGCAGAAGGATCTCTGGAAGTTCAAGGCTACCCTGGGCTATACTAGATTGATCCAATCTAAAAGAGAAATGGAGCCAGGCTGTGGTGGCTCACACCTTTAATCCCAACACTTGGGAGTCACATGCCTTTAATCCCAGAACTAGGGAGGTAGAGACAGGAAGGGATATGGCTGGGTGGAGAGAGGAATATAAGGCGGAGGAGACAGAAGCTCAGGGCATTCAGTCTGAGGATTCGTGGAGACAGGATCTTGCCCCTTTTGGTCTGAGGATTAGGGAAAGGCAGAAAGTCTCTCTAGAGGCTGGCTCCTTTGCTTCTCTGATCTTTCAGCATTTAACCCAATATCTGACTCTGGGTTTTTATTATTAAGGCCAATTAGAATTCGTCCTACACTGGTGAAGTCACCAGGGCCCACTCTGAAGCTATGCACACAGTAACAGGTGCTGGGAGAGGAGACTCTTCGGTGGAGTTGCCTGTAACTTGTGTGTGAGCTCCAGGGAGGTGGCTTCCCCCATGTATCACCCATGCTGGTGTGGGCTTTCTCCCATGCATCACCCATGCTGGTGTGGGCTTTCCCCCATGCATCACCCATGCTGGTGTGGGCTTTCCCCCATGCATCACCCATGCTGGTGTGGGCTTTCCCCCATGCATCACCCATGCTGGTGTGGGCTTTCTCCCATGCATCACCCATGCTGGTGTGG
>PVIU01025300.1:0-23810 GCA_004026605.1 Ondatra zibethicus
CCATCACTGAAGCATTTTGATAATAATATACTTAAAATGATTATCCAATTTTTCACAAGTCTTACAGACCAGATGATATCACAATTATTTACCCGCCTACTTCGTGATCCCCATGGGTAAGTATATTCAAATTCTGAAAGCATTCTTTCACTAAATATCCTCTCTGTATCTCTAAAGAACAGGACAAAATATAAAATATATATTTTAAACATCAGGTGCTTTTTTTGATTACACCCTTTGATAATAATAAAACCACATACTGAATATGTTGCCAACTTCTTTATTTTGCATCTCCAATGCCATAATAAGTAAGTCAAGTATCTAATGAATTACTTATTATTGTCATCCAAGAATTGCTGCTGTTAGTACTCTTTAGAGATGGTATTTTCCCTCAGACATGATGTTTTCCACAACACTAATCCATTGTGATATCTTTTATATTTTTAGATTTGCCTCTATGACTTCTTACTCTGTTTTGTTCTGTCCTGAGCTGAAAGAACTACATAATTCTAATTTTATATTTCAAGTAATATCATATTTCAAAGTGGTTCTACTTCTTCCTCCAAAGTTATGACAGTGTGTGACATTCCATACAGAAATATGAACATACACTTAATCACCCCAGTAGCACAAAGATACACAAAATAATTTATTCTATACATATTTATCTTAGTGAACTAGGGTGATTATTGATCTCAACTTATATACGCACTGAAGATGGAATATTTACAGAGCATGCATCATTCACTGGCAGTCGCTTCTTCAGAGCTCCCGGAACAACTTATAGGCAACACGTCTAAGCAGAAAACCTTTGTCTTCAGGAATTGTCACTAATTTTATAACTTTGAATGGAGACCATTTGCATCTTCTTTCTTTATGATCCTCCTGAACCTTTTAAGTTTTGTTGACTTCTGAGTTTGATGAGCCATGCTCCTTTATTCAGGACATTTCAACTTGTAGTGAAGTTATATAATGATTTCTCTCTCTCTCTCTCTCTCTCTCTCTCTCTCTCTCTCTCTCTCTCTTTAGTTCTTACATTCTTCTGGTCCATCTTCCAGGATGCCCCTTAACCCTGGAAGGGGTAATAAAGAATTATTATCCAGTATCATATGCAGTTAACATTGTAGAATCAATCTCCTGGTCTCTTGGGCATAAAAGATATCTGTAGGCAAAAATTAAAGTGCTGCAGATATCTGATTATATTTTTTCTATTTGTGTCTGAGCATTAGGCTACTCTACATGACAGCAATCACATATTCTCAGGGATTTTTACCAGTCTTAATACTTCAAAAGTAACCAAAAATTATGACAAAAATGTGTCTGTCTATGAATTAGCCTGAAAGTAACAGTTGTGAGCAATACCTCATAGTTCTGGAGTATAATATGATAGGCATGTCACATCCATCATATAGAAAAATATGTGCTTTTTCAGTAGTTCCTGTGTCCTAATAATCACACCTCTTATTTCTGAAAAAAAGATACTAGAAGCACTTATTCTCAGGTGTAATTGCCTTTAAATCCAATATAGCTGGTTGAACAGATTACAGTGCTAATGTTGCACCAGCACGTCCCATTACAACATCATATTTAGTATGTTAGTGCTTAGTACACCTTTTACATGCCAAAGAGAACTATGAATGATGAATTTCCCCCACGAATGTGTATTGTGTTTTTAGGTATTGTGAAATCCAGCCAGTCAAGTATAAGTTACCAGGCCAGTACCAGTATTACTTTTTACCATTTCTTACAACTAAACATGTAGTATCTTCAGCAAATGAGGTTTCATCATTCAGTCCTCATATGCAAATGACACTGTAGTAATAGCTTTATAACTTCAATAGTATTGTCAGGAATCTCCCCAGGCAATAACAAACAGGTAACCCATCCTTTAAATACTGTCAATATTATTCAACAGTATTATTGCTCTGGTGAATGCCTTTTTCTACTCATGTAAGATGCTTCAGTGCAACTCCATAACCATCGTCTTTGTTGTCATTCCAGATGATTTTCCTAATCTGTAAGACACTAACATGTTGAAATATGGTCAAAACGATGATCCATGTTGATCAAAACCTTGGGGAAACTGTGAGAGAGGCTGCAGGAAAAAATAAAAGGTGGAGGGCTTTCACCTCAGGTGCATTTAGTTCCTTGAATTGTTCTTGGATGTGATTTCAGGCTTCCGGTGTTAAACATTTACATTTAATATAGAAGACACCATTAGTCTTGTTAGTGTTGGAACAAAGCAATAGAACTCAATCTGGTGAAAGGATATGGTGGATGATGTTCTCAGTGTACCCTGAATCTGGATATAGCCTTCTGCCTTGCTTTCATACTTTTCCAGATATAATCTACAGTATGTTCCAGGCAACAGTGTTTAAATTGGTCTGTCCTGAAAGAGTTCTGGGAACGTGTTACTCTGTTATATGTAGTATGTGCCTATTAGTGTTTATTTACATGGCTTTCTCGTCATTTTTTCTGAACTCAATCAACCTTCCTCGGATTATTGCTTTCTTTGTTACATTCGTGTATAAAATTGCATTGAGATTAAAGTAAAGCTGTCTACAGCATTAGACTGTAGTTTGCCCCATTATTTAATGTCCTTAAATCATAAGTCTCACAGGCAGATGTGCATAAATCACCAAAACTTAACACTCAAGGGTTATTATTATATAGAATCTCTGAAAAAAAAATCACCACCACCCATTCTGAGCAAGCAGCAACTGTTCTTAAGTGGCAGATAGGATACTGAAAACTATGTCAACAAGGTCCAATATAGAATGGAAAGATTCCATAAATTATGTAAATTCTTTAATTGCAAAGGTAAATATTGATTCCAGTGGTATAGCAGGAAACACTAGAATACTTAGCTCTTCAAAATCTGCAGTCATTTCTATTCCTTTTGTTCTGGAGTTCTGGCGATTTCATGTGGCCATTGCCTATCTCTCAACTCACGGTGATCCATGATTGGCCTGTGTTTAAGTGATGGTTTAAGTGAGAGTGGGCCCAACAGGTCATATGCTTGTACACTTAATTTTCAGTTAGTGGAACTGTTTGAGTAGAATTAGGATGTGTGGCCTTGTTGGAGTAGGTGTGGTCTTGTTAGGAGAGGTGTGTCCCTGGGTATGGGCTCTGAGGTTTCAAAAGCTCATTTGTGCTGGCTAGTTTTATGCATCACCTTGACAAAAGCTAGAGTCATCAATTCGGAAGAAGGCTAAGCTGAGGAAATGCCTCCTTGAGATCCAAATGTAAGGCATTTTTTTCATTAAGTGATCAAATGGAGTGCCCAGCCCATGGAGGCTGATGCCATACTTGGACTGCTGGTCCTTGGTTCTATAAGAAGTTGGACTGAGCAAGTCATGGGAAGCAAGCCATTAAGCAGCTCCCTTCCATGGCCTCTGCATCAACTCCTACCTCTGGGATTCTGCCCTGTTTGAGTTCCCATTCTGACTTCCTTCAATAATGAATAACATTGAGGTATAAACCAAATAAACACTTTTCTCCCAACTTGCTTTTGGTCAGGGTGTTTAATCATAGGAATAGAAATCCTAACTAAGACACCATGTCAGACCCAATGTCTCTTTTTCTTTCTGCCTGCCTGAAGATCAGGATGTGAGGCCTTAGCTTCATGCCTGCATGCTAGCATCCTTCCTGCTGTGATGATAATGGAGTAATCCTCTGAAACTGTAAGGAAGTATTTTATTCTCTAAATTGCCTTGGACATGGTATATCCTCAAGTCAGTAACTAAGACAACCTGGTTCAAGACCAAGGAGAATGAAGACTGGCCTTTACCTTATACTGAATGCCACTGGAGCAAACTACCCAGTTCTGAAAGACACTAAGCCAGTATCAAGTACTTGTTTTTCAGTCACATTTGACTATGACAATGGCCTCATACTTAGCCCAAAATGTCCCCAGCATACTATCTGGCAGAGGAGAATTAATACTTCATGTTTCTCAGCCTTGCCAATGATGCGACCCTTTAACACAGTTCCTCACATGATCATGACCCCCAACCATAAAATTATTTTCACTGATACTTCATAACTGTAATTTATTTTCACTGATACTTCATAACTATAATTTTGCTACTGTTATGGGTCATGACATAAATATTTCTGTTCTCCAAAGGTCTTAGGCAACTCTATGGCAGGGTTGTTTGATCCCTAAAGGGATCGCAACCCTCAGGTTAAAAACTGCTGCTTGAAAACATTATCAGTAACACCTTCCAAAACGTGTGGCTTGTGTGTGTGCATGTGTGTGCACATGCGTGTATGTGCATGTGTGTATGTGTATGTGTTTATGCATGTGTGTGCATGTGTGTGCATGCATATCTATGCATATTCATGGATTGGTTTGTTTAGGTTCATGCTCAGGAGGACAACAACATATACTCTTCCTCGGGCATCACTCATTTTGTGAGATAAGCTTTCTCAACTGCCTTGAACTCTCCAAGTTGGCCATTCTATCTTGAACACAATTTCTCACATTTATAAGGCAACATTTTAAGTGACTCTATCTTAATCATTCCCATAGCCCCCCAGCCTCATTTTTCACCCTCTGGTCAACTTAGTCATATTTGGTCCAATAAATTGAATATCAAATATGGCACCCAACTTGTCAAGTTTCTAAGTAAATCCCTGTCTACTCACTATTGGTTTTTTTTTTTTTTTATTGCAGACCTCATCTGTGAATAAGGAACTATCATTAATAGTTTGTATTGAAACATTCCATCAAGATCTGACCTCTCCAGTACTGACTCAGATTATATTACTTCTGTCTCATGGAAAGCTGGCTAGCTACATTACCCACTTTGATTTCTTCCATGCATGCCAATGATATCATCTCAAAGGTATTGCAATTGCAAATACTCAAATCACCTTTGCTTTCGTTGTCCCTGTTTGTGCTCCAATTATGCTGGGTAATGTTTTCCAAGAAGACTTGAACAAATATCTACTTGCCAAAAGCAGGACACCAAAACAGAACAAAGCAATGATTCTACCCAAAATAGCCTATGGGAGTTATTCAGAAGGGCATGGGTGACGCAAAGGCATCTGGAGATTCCTGTACAGCTTGCAGGTAGCTGACACAGTTAGACAGCCTTCCCCTCTCCCTAGAAATTATCCATTCATGTTACAACTTAGGGAGGGATTTTGTGGATTTGACAGGTTTTAGGAAATAACTGAAGCTGAATAAGACATAGAAAGTTCCTGTTGTCTGCCTCTTCCTGACTCAGCCTGTAAGGGGCAATATTTAAATTTTAAGGAAAGAATTACATGGCATTGTTCAATTTTTATCTCCCTTCACCATAGGAGAGAATAATCTCCCTGTTCCATATGTCACTTCTGCAGTTACTGCTTTCAGATTGTGCCTTATTACCAGGATCCATGAAGAATGATTTATGACCTGATTAGCAAGATTGCCTATCATACCTCCATAACCTTGGGTGAAACAGAGTTCAAAGAAAATCTACAGTAGATTTTGGATAGCTGGACAAATGTCTCTGAATGATTGATTCAAAACTCCTACCAGAAAAATTTAATGTTAACTGACAGATGGCTGAGTGCCTGAATGTTCTATAGAGCCTCATAAGACTCCCTCCCTTATACTTAAAACCTGAGTTGCATTTCTGAAACCTATATAATGGGAGAAAAGACTGCCTAAAGAAGATTATAATCTTCTGAAATATTCAGAAGTCATTAATCATAAATAATCATAGCTAAGCTTGTGTTATCTAACTGTGAGGAATAATATTTTTGAATTGCCCTTTTGCGAAAGTTCCTCTGGTCTTAAACAATTTTAAATTGGTTTTCTTCATTAGTGTTTTGTCAAAATTCAGTAGAAGCAAGCATACTGTTCATAGCTTTCACTCAAATGATGCCTTTGACTCAGCTTTATAACAAAACATGAAAGAGTCTCAACTTTATATTGAAAAAGACTACAAGCATGCAGAAGACACTAGATAATGTATGCTATGTATTATTGAAGATAAGAAGATAAATACAGTCACAAATTGCTATGTGTTCATAGGCATTATTAGAAATCTTGTTATTAAATATATTTTCTCTATCACATAAGATTGAAATTTAAAAAGAAAATATTCTGAAAGGTTAAAATGTGTTTTCATCAGTATAAAAGATAATTTACTGTGTTTTAGTTAAAAAAATTTAAGTATGTTCTTACTTAATATATACCAAAAATGAACTAGATGTGGCTGTATCAAAAGAATTTATTAGATTACACTTAAAAATAATATTAGATCGTTTAAATGTGAATATTTTAATATATCAGTCATTGTTTTATTGTTCTAATAGATCAGAATAAAATGGAATTAGATGTGGTTTTTCTCTCATCATTTATTTCCTAAGGTTATGTTTCATTTAGAGAAAGTATTTAGTATTATCTTCTGGATATAAACTATATATGTACCGTGATTTCACTCAGTAAAAACCTGGAAGTATATTAAATAAGAAAAAAATGAATTATCAAGTAATTTCTTAATGAACTATGTATTAGAGTCATTTTAAAGAACATTAGATTATGTAACTGGCATAAGAATTCCAGGGAACTAAAATAAACAATTTTTATCATGGCTCTATGCCAGAAACATTCAATAGAAATAATACAAAATATTTGTGTGCCCTGCCCTGCTTTTAGATTCAAAGTAATATATAAGTGTACGTTTTACTGCTGTTTTATTCTAAACATCCTAGTCGGCCGTTTCTTCTCTTGCTTTTGGTATATCTACCACCAGACTCCACATCCTGTCATCTGCATTTCTCATATCTCCTGACGTTATTTAAAGAGTCATTACTAGTCAATTTCAGTCAATTCATGGTCAATAAAATGCTGCGCATAAGGACGACATTGCTCACCCAAGCTTAAAATGGACCATAAGAGCTAAGAGATTTCAGTCATGGAACCTATCTTTAAAATATTGTATTATGTTCTTCTGCAATGGAAAATATGTAAAGAGCCTACTTCCCATACAAAATGCAGGAATAAAGAATATTAAACTCCTGCTCCTTCTTCTAAGGCCATGCCAAAGCAAGCACTGGTGGGAAGTTACTTTGCAGGACTGCATTACAAAACGACAGCCTACAGAATGGGAAAAGATCTCCACTAACCCCACATCAGACAGAGGTCTGATCTCCAAAATATACAAAGAACTCAAGAAATTCGTCTCAAAAACACTGATGACAACTTATGCTAGAGAGGTTGTGGGGAAAAGGGAACACTTCTGCATTGCTGGTGGGAATGCGAGCTGGTACAACCCCTTTGGACGTCAGTGTGGCAATTTCTCAGAAAATTAAGAAACAGCCTTCCTCAAGACCCAGTAATACCACTTTTGGGTATATATCCAAAGGATGCTCAATCGTGCCACAAGGACATGTGCTCAACTATGTTCATAGCAGCTTTGTTTGTCATAAGCAGAATCTGGAAACAACCTAAATGCCCCTCGACCGAAGAATGGATCAGGAAAATGTGGTACATTTCTACACAGCAGAAAAAATAACGACATCTTGAATTTTGCAGGAAAATGGATGGAGCTAGAAAACATTATTTTGAGTGAGGTAACCCAGACACAAAAAGACAATTATCACATGTACTCACTCTTAGGTGGGTTTTAAACATAAAGCAAAGAAAGCCAGCCTACAAACCACAATCCCAGAGAACTTAGACAACAATGAGGACACTAAGAGAGACTTACATAGATCTAATCTACACAGGAAGAAGAAAAAGAGATCTCCTGAGTAAATTGGGAGCATGGGGACCTTGGGGGAGGGTTGAAGGGAGGAGGGGAGAGGCAGTGAGGGGAGAAGAGAAAAATGTAGAGCTCAATAAAATCAATTTAAAAAATTTTAAAAAACACAAGGACACAGTCTGTCATTCCAGAACATACCTGAAACAAATCGATCAAATGCAGGCGTGTTCTTGAGTCCTCTCTGTTACAAGATTAACACTTAGTTGTGGGCATCAATGCATCTAACCCTTCCAGGATGCTAGAATCTCAGGCTGTCTCAGCATTTTCTTACAGAGCTCAACCAAATATCAGTTTGTGGACAAATCACTTTCTATAGCTATCTTCATTTCTTGTATTTAGTGCTCAGACATTAATTAATATAAGTTAGTAAATATTATTCATGTAAGTATCAGCTTTTGATTAGGAAAAGCATACTCAAATTATTTTGTATATTTAAAATTTATGAAATAATTTTTAATCAAGGTCACAAAAGAAATTCCATGAAATGAGTTTATCATTAATTGTTTTAATGTTACATCTTCTATTAACAGCAATGTTTTTGATTTTGATGCTTTAATAAAAAATCTAAAAACTTAAAGACTCCAGATTTGTTAATGGTAATTTTAAAATCTTTATTTAAAGACATTTCCTAAAACGTTGCTTTCTAGGAGAGAATTCTGAAGTTGGGACGACGTTTATAAGTTGGGTATTCTGTAACTGAGATGCAGTAGCCACTGTGAACAATGAATATTAAAGTATCATTATAGCAACTGAAAAAAATTTTCTATTAATTAAAATGAATCAACTGACATTATTAGAAAATTCACTTCAAAATAATCAGAAAGGAAATAAAAATATTCTGACTATATATCATTTGTTAGGTGAAAAATATAAATTGGACATTGAGAAAGAAGATCACAAAAAATTAACTTGGAAAAATGATTCAAAAATTTAGAGCAAAACATGGTTTATTGCCTGAATCTTAGAAAATAATTTATTTTTTCATTAATAATAGAGGCTTAAAGTCCTATTAAAATAAGGATATGCTGTTTGGCCCACTATAAATTGGGAGGAATTTAATGTTGGGTGTTTTCAAACTGAAATATCTACTTAAATGTCTTTCAGTATCTAGGCAATTAAAGTCATAACTAGTTATTAGTTCCAAATATTTTGTTCTTATTCACAGAGCTTAATTTATTAGCATTTTGTTAAGTGGTGTGGTTCATATAAAATTTGCTATATGTTTTTAAAATCCATGTATCATCAATGCCAATAAGATGGCTCAGTGGATAAAAGCTCTTGCTGCCAAACCTGATGACCTGAATTCAGTTTTCATAATTCACAGTAGAAAGAACAAACACTTCAAATTTGCCTTCTGGTCTTCTTCATGTACTCTATGGCACACACACACTCACACACACATACACGAATACAAACACACATGCAAACAAAAACACACACACATCCACACATAAACATACACACACACACAAGCTCAGACATACACATCCACGAAAACATACACACACAAACACACATATGTACAGACACAAATAACAAAAATAAAGTACACTCATTAAAATAAAAACAAACCAATAAAAGGCTTAATTAAGAGTTAGAATAGGAAGTGAGATGTTGTTGAGAGTATGTAATATTAGAGTGGCCCTTTATGGAACCCTGCAGAAGGTGTGAAAGAAGGCATTGGAATGGGAATATCCATCATGCCATTCCAACCCTAATACTATGGGATACATATTTCATTATCTGTAGCACTTCATGGTGAGCATAGCTAAACATGTCATATGTTTGCCAAATTGCTAGAAAAATAAAACTTTTTAAGGTTTACCCTCTTACTTCCTTTTCTCACTAGCCCCCAGATCATAGATCAGTGCCTGGCCCGACTATCATCAGAGGATTCATCCAAAATCTCATGGAAACATATGCAGAGACCCACAGCCAAACACGAGGTCTGTCAGGGAGTCTCCACAGAAGACCAAGGAGGGTAGATTTCAGAAGCCAGTGGGGTCAAGGACATCATGAAAACAGCACCCACAAAATCAACTAAGCAGGGCTCATAGGTGCTCACAGAGACTGAAGCATGCAAGCACAGGGCCTCTGTGGGTCTTCAGTCGGTACTCTTGCATATATGCTATTATTGTATAGCTTGTTGTTCTTATTGGACTCCAAAAAAGGGACTGAGAAGTGTCTCTCACTCTTCTGCCTTCTCTCAGGACATTTTTTCTTTTACTGGTTTGCCTCATTCAGACTTGAAATGAGGGTTTTTGCCTAGTCTTATTGTTACTATTTATGCCATGTTGCATTGATATCCCTGGGAGGCCTGCTCTTTTCTATCTAAGACTATGATGATTTTTAATAGTTTTCATTCATTTTATGTATTTGTATTTTTATTGATATTATGTATGTGGGTGTTTTCCCTGCTGGTATGTCTGTGCTTTGTGTTCATGCAGTGTCTACAGGGACTGGAAAGTTTAAGATTCCCTGGGATTGGAGGACAGGAGGTTGTTAATTGCCAGGAAACAAACTTGGGTTCTCTGCAAGAGCAAAAAGCTCTTTTCACATCTGAATCCTCACCTCTTGGTTATATTTTTGTGGCAGAGTTTTTGGAGTCCTTTTGTACTTTCAATTTCATGTTGTTATATTTGTCTATATTTACTTTTGTTTTCCCCTCTTTCATGGTCTTATTTAAATGATCTTTCCACTGCGCTAAAATCTATCTAGAAAGCTTACTTTACTATCTTTAACTATCTAGAAAGTTTACTGTTTTTTAGGTGTATCTATCTATCTATCTATCTATCTATCTATCTATCTATCTATCTATCCATTTGACAGGTTCTTACTATGTGGCTCTGGCAGAGTTAGAACTCACTAGATCCATCTGCCTCTGGCTCTCCAGTTTAAAAGTGTGCAGTAGGACTGAAGTTCCTAACACACGTGTGAATGATTATTTGCAAACGGTGAGGTCAGTGAGCAAGGTTTTATTTCCCAGTGTGCATTCTTCCTGATTATGTGATGCAGAACTGACCGGCTCTCTTCTAGACTCTCTATCCTGCTCTATACTGCATTGTTTTCAGACAAAGATCCTTATTGCAGATTCACAGCACTCAAGTCAAGCTGGGGAAACCTTCTACCTGTTCTCTTCGTTTAGAGTGGCTTTGGTAAGCTGTGACTGCATACAACTGTAATGGCTACCTTTTTAGTTCTTTTTAATATCCTCTTAACTATTGTTTTTACAAATTTACAAATGCATGGTTACTGTGTTGGTTTGTTTACTTTCTACGCAGGGCTTGAAAATTTTGATTTGAGCCTCCTAGATGATTGGTGATAACACTCTGACATAGATTACTCTTGTTCAGTTTTTAAAATCTTATATCAATTTTGAGGTTTCCATCAGTTAACAACATTAACTGAGCCGTTTCAGGCAAGACCTTCCAACTCCAGCACTCAAGTGTGAGAATTAACTTTTGTTATTTTGTGTTTAGCATTCTTAACTCAACTTTGCCTACCTCTCTTATAATAAAGACTAGTGCTTCCCTCTATAAGAGATAAGTCTCTTGCCATCTGCTGGATTAGGAAGGGCTATGTGAATCAGAAATGGAATCTGGAGACAGTTGGTCTTGAAATTCTGTCTTTGTCTTCACTCAGTAAAGTAAACTGCCTAACAGTAGATTCATTTGCCAGGGCTTCCAGGGTTGTCATCTATGGAGAATTGGAACAAGATGAGGAATTGCTCAGTTCCTAAATCTCCTTGCAACTGACTTTGCAATTTTCTAAAACTCAAAGCTTCTTCTTGTTTGCACAAAGTTAATAAATTTTATTTTCTAAGCCCAAAATCAAACATAATATGCAAATAAAGCTGAAATACAATTTAGTAACAATCAGAACTTTCTAAATGTGAGCTATATAAATCACTGTTACTGGGGTAGTTACTAAATCTGCCATTTGCCCTGGGCTTACTCTTTGATATCTAACTCTCTACTAAGAAAGCAAGATGTGTAGTATGGACATTCTCCATGACAACAGAGCAAAACATATTACTATGGATTCAGTCAGAAGTAAACACATTTATGAAGTTAATTGCAGTATGACAAATTATGTGTGATTTCAACTTTTGCCTCAGGACAGCTGGTAGTCTAACACTACATATAAGAAAGGGGTTATGTAATCAACTTAATTAACAAAATTTCTGTTTCTCCTGTGTGTTCATTATAGAAGTAAAATAATTTCACACATGAAAGTGTGTTTCAGTATTTGCCACTGATTTTTCCCAAGTATAGATTTTATATACTTCCTTGCCTTAATATGATAAATCATTTAAAAATACAACCTTTCTTAAATTTAATGATTTATATTACTCTTCATTACTTTGAGATGAAATGGGTAACGTGTTGTCAGTAACTTGCATATGTACATAATCGTGGAGGTTCTATCTATGTATGTATGTGTGTGTATGTATGTATGTATGTGTGTGTGTGTGTGTGTGTGTGTATGTATGTATGTATGTATGTATGTATGTATGTATGTATGTGCATCTTCTTTCCTCCATCCACTTTTCATTTTTCTGGTTAGGGGAAAGAGAAAGCATTTGCAAATAGCAATAGAATATTATTTTAAAATGTGTGTTGTTTGATATGCTCATGTTTGGGCGGTCATATTGGTGAGACTCTAGAGTGTAATGGTTCTGCACACTATAAGTTATAAGTTAATTTCTTTTGAGGAAAAATATACATTGTTAGTTGAGAGTGCCAACACACCATAAGAGCCGCTAAGTACATTATATTTACATATAGGCAGAGCTATATGAGAGCTCCTTCATGCACGCCCTGCCACAACAAATGCTCTGCAGTGCTGTTTATGTAGTTTGAGAAAGCAACATTAGCTGGGAACAACATTTTTGATGCAACAGCAGAACAATGCAGCTATTTATAGAGTCATCATTTCTAAATCCCTGCTTTGATTTGAAAACGCTGTGAGGGCAATCTGCACATCTGTGTTTATATCAGTACTATTCGTAACATACTAGGTGTCCACCAACAACAGAAGAAGAGATAGATAAAGAAAATATGGTGCATGCACACCAAGGGATTGAATTCAGCTGTCAAGACGACATTTGCAGGACAATGAATGGCACTAGAAAATTACCCTAAGCCATTAACCCAAAATAGTGAATCTTTTCTCACAAATCTACAGCGTAAGAGTAAAGGTCATAAAAATGAAAGTTCAAAATGGACTTGGCAAGAAGAGGTTCTTAGGGGAAGTTTGAAAAAGGAAGAGCATGAAAAACGAAATGAAAGGTAAAAGAGGAAGGTCAAATAATTAACATGAATTTAGAAAAGAGGCTCCTGGAAAAATGAAGGAAGGAGAGTTGGAAGAAGGAAGCATTGAGTAGGGGAAAGATGTCAAAGAAAACAGCATGTATGAAAATCTCATAAGAAAATAATTTTACTTTGCATACTAATTTTTAAATAACCAATGAAAAAGAAAAGGGAGGCTGAGGAAACAGCTTTGGGGCAAAGAATATGGACTATGTAACTATGAGAACTGGAGTTCAAATCCATCACCTACCTAACAAGCCAGTCATGCTAAAACTATGTGTAACTTTAGCTCTCAGTGATCTGAAGACATCTCCTTGTATCCTCACAAATGCATGTACAAGATTCTTTCTCTCTCTCTTTCTTTCTCTCTCTCTTATACACACTATATATGTATGTATATCACATACATATATATTTATTCACACACATAAACAAACACACATAAATACACAAATTTTACAAAAGGCAAATTGTTATAAAATAATAGCATTGTAACTGAGGTAGGATCTCATTAAACACATACACAAATCCTAATTATCTTCTGTTTGGCGAACCTTTCTTTTTTCTTTTTTTTTTACTTTATTTTACTGATAAAGGCATTCTTTTCCCATACAATATATTCTGGTTATATTCCCCCTATACTCTTCTCAGTTTCTCCCTACTTTGTATACCCTCTGGTCCATACCCTTTCTGACTCTCATTAATAAAAAAGGGCTTAGAAGAGGTAACAACCAAGCATGACACATAATATATAATAAGATAAAGCAAAACCCATCATATTTAATTGGATAAGACAAACAAAGAAGGAAAAATGTCCCAAGAACAGGCACAAGAATCAGAGACCAGTGAGGTTCTGTGTGAGGTAACCCAAACCCCAGACAGACAAACCATGGCTGTGCCTGTATTGAGTGGATATTATCTGTAAAGTAAGGGCCAATCATGCTGCGATCCACAGATCCTGAGAGGCTAAGTAACAAGGAGGGCTCAAGTGGGGAATGCATGGATCTCCCTGGGAAGGGAAAATAGAATAGAATTTGTGGGTCACCTGGAATGGGTAGGGATGGGAACAGGAGAGATCTCGTTGGGTGGTGGGAGAGATGGGGGGAGAGGAATGGAAGAGACCACTTGATTTGGGAGGTCATTTGGGAGATGACGTAGAAACAGCGTCACAGAAACTCCTGAGAAGCTATAGAGTGACCAAAATGAAGACTCGTAGTAATGGAGTCTCAAACCTGCTGTCTTCTATAACAAGGCAAGACACCTATCAGTTGGACTGGGACATCAATCCAGCCACAAAACCTCTGACCTGTCCTGCATGCATGTTCGGGCAATGGTGGCTCAGAACTTGTGGGAGTTGCCAGCCATGAATGGTTCAACTTGAGAGCCATACCAGAGAGGGAGCTCATGCTCCCTGGATAGCCAGGAACTAGAGGCAGGACAGACCTGATAACCAGGATTGAACCAAACATGGCTGGCAAAAGAAAAAAGAAGTCAATGAAGTGCGTCCTATTGATGTTCTGCTGTACTCATAAACCAGAGCCTAACCCGACCGTCATCAGAGGGGTAGCATCCAGCACCCAATTGCAACACATACAAAGACCCACAATCCAATACTAGGTGGAGCCACGGACACCCCACAGAAGGCACTGGGGAGTATTTAGAAGCCAGAAGGGATAAGGATACCGTGAGAACATGGACCACAGAATCAACTAAGTAGGGCTCACAGGGACTCAAAAGTTTGAAGCGACAACCACAGAGATAAATGGAAATCTGTAGAATTTATCTTGAAGTTGTGTCTATAAACAGTCCTATGATTTTCATATATTTACTTTGGAATATAAGTATTCCTTCTATATCAGATGGAATAAAGAACTGAAGAATAGATTCAAGTAATTACTACAGCCACTGAAAATGTGTAAAAATATGAATGGCAATTAGCACATTATGGGGAAATGAAAAAAATCTCTTGCAAGGATTATGTTTGTGGTACTGGAGGTTGAAACTAGGACCACATACATGCTGATCAAGAGTTCTGCTGGTAAATTGCAACCTCTGTACTATATATGTACTCTCCCAGACGACACATGTACATATATGCATACATCACACATATTGCACACACACACACACACACACATACACACACACACACACACACACACAGAGTGAGAGAGAGCTGCACATTCATGATGACTTGCTCATGGAGCCTGTCATGTAAGCGTGGTAAAACTGAAGTTCAGAAGAATATATTTCATAAGAGAAAAGGTTCCTTGTGTCTGAGATGTTTTCCCAAGTCAGCGAATTTTTCTTATGTTTCTGAGTTAGCAGCTGCATAGATGATCACATAGGAGGAAGAGTATAGTTAGCTCAGTCTATGTTATTAATAGATGGTTGGTAAACCACTAAATTTCTATGACTGAGAAAGTATGTTGTCCAAATTTTTCTTGCAAGTAAACATGTGAATGTTTTTATTTTGGATGAGTAAAATTAAAACCTATTGGTGTTTTTGCTAACCATTTTTGTTCTGAGAAACATTGCTTTATTAAACTTACAATGGCTTTTCTTTCATAAATTTATTATATGTCTCTGTACTTTTGATTTTTTTTCCTCATCATGATCACTTGCATTGCTATGCACTGATTGCATTCCAAAAAAGACATCTTCCTTATAGGAACGTATGTTACTTTATAAGAACTCCTGCTACTCAGATAAATCACAGGGACTTTTTTCTTTGTTTGTTGATGTCTTTATGAAACTCACACCTCTGGTCTCAGCTCTCTGTGCAGGAAAGGAGATAGGAAAGGCTGTAGGAGCCAGAGATGATGAATTATTCCAGGAATGAGAGAATCTTCCAGACACAACAGGACTGGTACACATACAAATTAAGAAACATGGTAATACACATAAGACATGCCCAGGTTTGAAACAGACAAAACCTAGCGCTGAGGGGGAGAGTGGATGCACAATTCCATTCCTAACTAAGAATCTTTTTACAGTGGATGCCTACTGGGAAAGACAAAATTGGCTCTACCCAATGAAGTGACATTTTGAATGTCTGTCACGCTCCAGGGCAAGTCCCATTCTCAGAAGTCGACACAGAATGAACTCCATAAAAAGCCCAAAATATGGACTTTTATTTTATTTTACTTCATCATTGTCCAAAGTAGTTTCTTTTTCTCTGGTTCATTTTATTTATTTATTTTTATTCAGCTATATATTTGTCTCAGTTCCCCTCTCTTCTTCCCCCTCCCCTTCTACCCTCTCCCATAATTCCCATGCTCCCAATTTACTCAGGAGATCTTATCTTTTCCTACTTCCCATGTACATTAGATCCATGTATGTCTCTCTTAGGGTCTTCCTTGTTGTCTAGGTTCTCTGGGATTATGAATTGTAGGCTGGTTTTTCTTTGTGTTATGTCTAAAAGTCACTTATGAGTGAATACATATTATCTTTGTTTTCTGGGTCTGGGTTACCTCACTCAATATGATGTTTTCTAGCTCCATTCATTTGCTCCCAAATTTCA
This sequence comes from Ondatra zibethicus, assembly GCA_004026605.1. NCBI lineage: Eukaryota > Metazoa > Chordata > Mammalia > Rodentia > Cricetidae > Ondatra > Ondatra zibethicus. The sequence goes on from PVIU01025300.1 coordinate 16,599, forward strand.
AACTGTCATTGTTTTTTCCCATGGTGTAGTACTCCATTGTGTGACTGTACCACATCTTTATCCATGCTCTCTTTGATGTATAGGACCTACCTATAACATTTTTTAAATAACACTCTACCTTATATATTAAATAGTGAATTGAACTTGAAAATGTGTTGGAAAAAATGTAATGTTCATTCCTTGTGTGTGACATTGTCACACTGTACTCCACTGCTATTCATATGTACACTTCAGTAATATTCTGTCCCCAACATCCATTAAAGTAGAGCCAAGTAATTTCAGAAAATCTGGTATTTGGAAGAAGTATCTAAACCATTGAAGTTCCTTCCTAAGACTCAGAGTGTCTGTTCCCTCAAGTGAGTACACTGACTTTTCTAATTGGCTTAAAAAATATTTTGAAAGTTCCTAATATCTAACTAATATAAAGGTTGATGCCACATTGGAATGAAAATAATTTAAAATAAATAATTCAAATCAGTTTCAATAATGAATATTAATGTTCAGTCAAATAAATGAGTATACTTAACCAAGTGCTTCTTGCTTTTATAATAGAACAAGCGCAAGTGACATTTCTCCTATGCATGCAAATGTGATTCAAAATTAAAAGAATTACTACTCTAATTTGTAGCACTTATTGTATCTAGGTAGAAAAAAACTGTTCATCTCAGTATTTTAAAATGGCATTATTTAAAATAGCTTTACAATTGAAATGGGGATAACAAAAATGTTAATTAAGCCAGAAAGCAGATGATACTCTGATGTTAATATATCTGAAAGTCTGCTCATTTTGAGATAAAACAGAAGAAATAGTCACATTATAGTCTAATCAGAAATGATTAAATTTCTATAGACATGGTATTATTTATGTTTTCTTTCTGATAGAATTAAAGATGCAAGCTTAACTCTTTATTGTTTTATAAACTGGTAAAGAAAGAACACTTCTAATTTTAAGGAAAGTATATTGAGAATTAATCTGAAGGGTCCTACATGAGCCATGTCATAGAGTTAAAACTATAAGGAAGATTTAGACAATTCTCTATAGTTCTAAATTCAACTTTCTTTCAATATGTCACTATTGGGTGGGGTCTCATAATGTTGCCTAGGATAGCTTTGAATTGTGATCCTCCTCCACTTGTACAGGCATGTGTAATCATACCAGGATCAGAATCAATTTCATACAGACAACAAAAAGTCAGTACCACAAGTAAATCTATATAATGCTTACCATTTCCCTGTGCATTAAAAATATACTTAAGCTCAATGTAGTGATAAACAATTAGTCGTAGTTCTTACAAGGCCAAAATGGACAGATTTCTACAATTGAACAAACAGAGGAGATAGAATTAGGTTGAATTCGAGTATTATTTTGTCATGAAAATATAGGATAATATTGGGAAATTCAGTAATTTAATCTGTACATTAACACACTGACATTATATATCTGCCAGGGTTTATTTTTTATGATGTTTAAAATACTAAATAAAAATTGCACATGAGCACATATTAATGGACATTGTAACACAATGAGGAACCCATAGTTCATCTTTAAGGAACTGGAAAGAAGGCTCCACGAATCAGAGCTTGTACGGCTCTTACCACCCATTTGGACAACTCATTAGTACCTGTAACTCCACTTCCAAGGGATTCAATACTTCCTCCTGGACTACTCCTGTACTCCACTCACATTGTGCACACACACGCACACACACACACACACACACACACTTTTAAATAATAATAAAAAGTAAGCCTTAATAAAAATAATACTTTTAGAATAAAGATTATGATGTGACCTTGATGATAAATTTTAAATAGAGAAATCAAGCAGATATATGCATAAAAGTACAGAACTATAAATTTTAAGGAAGTAAACTAAATTATATATAAAGAATACTGTATATTTTAAAAATTATTTTCATTTAAACAATTTTTGTCATGTAATATATTTTGATAATATCATTTTCTCTCCCTCAATTCTACATAGATCTTTCCTACTTCCCTACATGTCCAAGTTTATGTTCTTTCTCTCTCTTTCTTAAAACAAAATGAAAAGCAACCTGAACAGACTAAAATAAAATTCACTATGACTGCCTGACACTGCCTGGATGGTCAGGAATCAGAAGCTAGGTAACCCAGAGACCTAGGATAGAATCAAACATGACTACCAAAAACAAACAAACAAAAAAACAAGAAAGCAAACAAAAAGTCAGTGAAATGATTCCTAATGATATTCTTCTGTACTCATTGACCAGACCAAGCATAATCATTACCAAAGAGGCTTCATCCAGTGGGTGATGGGAGCAGATGCAGATACCTACTGCCAAGCATTAGGCTGAACTCAGGGAATTACAGAATAGATGGAGAGGAAAAATTGTAGGAGCCAGAAAGTTCAAGGACAACACAAGAGCATGGCCCACAGAATCAACTAAACAGTGCTCTCAGAAGCCCACATAGACAAAGCAGCAATGGCAAAGCCTGTATGGAACTGAGCTAGGACTCTGTACATATGCTACAATATATACAGAGCATATACTGCAAACTGAATAAATATAAACATTTTATATCTACTAAAATGAAAGTTGAGCCAGGCGGTGGTGGCACATGCCTTTAATCCCAGCACTTGGGAGACAGAGGCAGGCAGATCTCTGTGAGTAAGAGACCAGCCTGATCTACAAGAGCTAGTTCCAGGATAGGCTCCAAAGCCACAGAGAAACCCTGTCTCAAAAAACCAAAAAAAAAAAAAAAAAGTTGAAGTTATTGCATTATCTTTAAGTTCCTACCTGAATATTTCACAAAAAATTCCTTTTTTGTTTTTTGGTTAACCCCTTCAGAAAGTTTTCCTCAGTGGCTTAGGAAAAAGTTAGCCATAATAATTAATTTTTAAAACAAAATATAAAATTAGTAAAATGCTGGCATATAATATAACAATCAGCTGCAACTATTAAATCATGTCCTAATGTATAAAATCTGAATCTGAGGCCCACTCCATGGGAGGTAATACTGGCTTTTAAAATTTTACATTCATATGTATTTTGTATTAAGTATATTTTGTCTTATAAACCCACAAGGTTCACTTTTTGCATCATTCCACTCCCATTGTTCTCTTTTGTTCCAAAAGACCATTTTATATCCACTGTCAACATATACACATATCTAGAAAATTTTTTTGATAGAAAAGAAATGCACTTGACTCTGTTTAAAGGCATGATGAATGGTGATAGCTTTTAGCATTCTTTTGTTATTTAAGTTTCTTTAAGATAATGACAAGTGGGTGTGACCAACAAAGACTCATCCTAACAAGCCCAGCCTGGGAAGCCTTTCCATTCTGAGCCCCTGAGTTTTCCCAAAGACGCAATGGAGAACAGGCACTCAGAGAAGGGCAGGTCCCCACAGTGATGAGAGACCTCAATCATACACAGAAACATGCCTACTGCAGTACAAGAAGAGCCTTTTTCTTCATCTGACTACCAAGTAGCACCAAAAACAAACAAGACGATAATAATGAACAATGTTAAGAATAATTTCCTCTTATTATAAAAATAGTTCATAACATTAGTCTGATGTCTCTGAACTAAATAAACACAAGCAAAAAAGACTTGTGAATAATACATCTAAATTAGCTCTAGAAACTCTTGAATAATTGGCAAAATTTCCAAGATACTATTGAAATTCACATATTAGATGATTCTCCTAAATCACAGCATTAATAAAGAAGAGTTGGCAAACTCACTGATTTCAACATCAAGATATGTAACACCTTGAATTATCCAACAATAATTTTAGATCAGCCTTTATAAAAAATACATCATCAATGTGTTACACACTATTGTAACGAAGTTTAGTCTTCATATTTTGTTTATTTGTAGTTCTTAGGTTTGAACTAATATCTTTGCACACTAGGCAAATATGTTCTATGCCACTGAGCTTCCTGTTCAATACCTTGAACCATTGTTTTCAGTGAAAATAGGAACAAAGATAAAATGGTAATTAGTGGACAAAGATCAAAAGTATTGCAGAAAGACTGAATGTCAGATAGAAGTGCATAGTGTAGAATTTGTGGTCTGAGAGATAAATTAATATAATTGCACCAAGAGCACACACAAAATGAGAAAGAAAAAAACCTGCAAAAATGCTTGCATTAAATAAACCAAAGAAGCTCAGTTACTTTAATGATTACAAACCATGTTTTTCTTTCATAGAATTAGAACCACAAAGAAGAGAAATAAAAATGAAGTTGGAAGAGCATTTAGAGAAATATGGGAGGATGCTTCTGAAATTTGGCAAAGGATGTAAGTATAAATATGTAGGAATCTAAGGAATTTCAAATATAATAATCTTCTTAAATCTATGCCAATATGTTTCAAAACTAAATTGAGCTGTACGGAGGAGATCCATCCGGAGGGGTGTTTCATTATTTCACATGACCCTGCACCCGCCAAGCCCGCCCTTTTGTCTGCAAGGTCCTTGGATAGCAAGAGGCCCTGTGCCTGTACTGAGGAGATCCACCCGGAGCGGTAAGTGTGTGCCCGCCCAGCAAGCCGGCTGCCCCAAGAACGGAGTACAAGGCCCCTCCAATTCCCTAAATATTCCTGGCCATTCAGCAGAGCGCCTCACCTGCTAAAGGCTTTCTCTATTTACCCCATCCCATCTTGCCACCAAGCATTACTGTTAATCTGCGGGGTCCTTAGATCCACCACCACAGCCTGCTTCAGGGTGGAGGGGATCTGAGCACCAACTCCAGTGCTGAGGGGACCTAAGAGAGGGCAGACCAAGAAAAACCCCCAAGTACACAGTTAGCCACAGCAAAGATTGGATCAAATGCAAAGACTCTTCTGACCACATTTGAAGGAAGACATGGGCAGGCACCAATGCAAGAATTCCTCCAACAACCTGAAAAGCAACATGATAACACCAGAATCCAGTGAACATGCAACAGGAAGACTCGAACACCCTAATCCAGAAGAAGTAGAAGAAATTGACTTTAAATGTAAAATATGAAAGTGATAGAGACCCTTAAACAGGATGTGAAAAACTCCCTTAAAGAAATGGAAGAGAAGACTAACAAAAAGTTAGAATAAATGAATAAATCCCTCAAAGATATCCAAGAAAAAGCAATCAAACAGGTAAAGGAAACAGTTCAAGACTTGAAAACTGAAATGGAGGTAATGAAGAAAAGATGAACTGAGGGATGGCTGGATATAGAAAATCTGGGTAAATGAACAGGAACTACAGTATAACCAACAGAATACAAGAGACAGAAGAAAGAATCTCAGGCGCTGAAGATACTATAGAGGAAATAAAGTCATTGATCAAAGAAAACAGCAAATCCAACAAATTCTTAACACAAAGCATTCAGGAAATCTGGGACACGATGAAAAGACCAAACCTAAGAATAATAGGGGTAGAAGAAGGAGAAGAATTACAGCTTAAAGGCCCAGAAAATATATTCAACAAAATTATAGAAGAAAACTTTCCCAACCTAAAGAAGGATATTCCTATGAAGGTACAAGAAGCTTACAGAACACCAAATAGACTTGATCAAAAAAAAAAAAAAAGACATCCCCTCGCCATATAATAATCAAAACACAAAACATACAGAATAAAGAAAGAATTTTAAGAGCTGCAAAAGAAAAAGGTCAAGTAACATATAAAGGTAAACCTATCATAATTACACCTGACTTCTCTATGGAAACCATGAAAGCCAGAAGGTCTTGGATAGATCTGCTGCAGACACTAAGAGACCATGGATGCAATCCCAGACTACTATACCCAGCAAAGCTTTCTTTCACCATCGATGGAGAAAACAAGATATTCCAGGACAAAAACAAATTTAAACAATACGTAGCCACAAACCCAGCCTTACAGTAAGTACTAGAAGGAAAACCATAACCCAAGGAAGCCAACAAAACCCAAAATAACACAGACATCTAACAACCCTTTACCAGCACAACTCAAAGAAGAGAAACACACAAACACTACCACCAAAATAATAACTGGAGTTAACAACAACTGATCATTAATATCACTTAATATCAATGGTCTCAATTAACCTATAAAAAGGCACAGGTTAAGAGAATGAACATGAAAACAGGATCCAACATTCTGTTGTTTACAAAAAACATACCTCAACCACAAAGACAGACACAGCTTCAGAGTAAAGGGTTGGGAAAAGGTTTTTCAATCAAACGGATCTAAGAAACAAGTGGGTGTGGCTATCCTAATATCTAACAAAATTAACTTCAAACTAAAATCAATTAGAAGAGATGGAGAAAGACACTTTATACTCATAACAGGAACAGTTCATCAGGATGAAGTCTCAATCCTGAATATCTATGCCCCTAATGTAAAAGCACCCACATATTTAAAAGAAACATTACTAGAACTCAAAGCACACATCAAACCCCCCACACACTAATAGTAGGAGATTTCAACACTCCTCTCTCACCAATGGACAGGTCAACCAGACAGAAACTTAACAGAGAAATAAGAGAACTAACAGAGGTAATGAATCAAATTGACTTAGCAGACATCTATAGAACATTCCACCCAAATAGGAAACAATATACCTTCTTCTCATGGAACCTTCTCAAAAATTTATCATGTACTCAGTAACAAAGCAAACATCCACAGATGCAAAAAATTTTCAGTAACCACCGGTGTCTTATCGGATCACCATGGAATAAAGTTAGAATTTAACAACAATTCTTCCCCCAGAAAGCCTACAAACTCATGCAAACTGAACAGTCAACTACTGAACTACCCCTGGGTCAGGGGAGAAATAAAGAAATAAATTAAAGTCTTCCTTGAATTCAGTGAAAATAAAGACACATCATACCCAAACCTATGGGATACTATGAAAGCAGTGCTAAGAGGAAAGTGCTCACATTAAAAAAACGGAGAAAGCTCACATTAGAGACTTAACAGCACAGCTGAAAGCTCTAGAAAAAAAAGAAGCAGACTTACCCAGGAGGAGCAGAAGACTGGAAATAATCAAACTGAGAGATGAAATCAACAAAATAGAAACACAGAAAACAACCCAAATAGTCAACGAAACAAAGTACTGTTTTTTTTTTTTTGAGAAAATCAACAAGATTGACAAACCCCTATCCAAACTAATCAAGAGGCAGAGAGAGAACACGCAAATTAACAAGAACAGAAATGAAAAGGGGGACATAACCACAGACACTGAGGAAATTCAGAGAATCATTAGGT